>JANSTR010153485.1:0-10652 GCA_025434805.1 Antipathozoanthus remengesaui
TAGTAGTAGTAGTAGTAGTAGTAGTAGTAGTAGTAGTAGTAGTAGTAGTAATAGTAGTAGTAGTAGTAGTAGTAGTAATAGTATAGTACTAGTAGCAGCAAGAGCAGTGATTTATTGCCATCTGCACCGCATAATAGTCAAAACAGCTACACGGATTTCTCTGATATTCCAGCAATAAAGAAACGGATTTAAAGCAGAGTTAAGAAATACAATCATCTCCGTGACATTGTGCCCCAAACGTACTGGATAGGTCGGGTAGCCAATGACTGCTCGGAACACAAACACAGCGAAGTACGGAAGGTAGCAAATAAACATCAAACCTACAACACAAGTAATGGTTACGACAGATTTTCTCAATTTTGCCGCTTGTTGAGTTTTTTGGTTTTGGTTGGCCATTTTGTCTTCTGCTTCGTCTTGACGATGGATAGCCAGCTCTAAACTCGAGATTTGTCGATGATGGCCGGTCACCCATTTCAATAGGTAGTAATTACACGAAGACGTCAACAATAAACAAATAAAAATTACAATAGCTCCGATCAAAAACAAGGCCTTTGAATACCAAACCAGAAGGATTGTCAAGGTGACCGAGAAAACCAGACACATCAACACGGAGTAGATGACTCGCCTCACTGTGACAATCTGGTTGTACCTCAAATGAAGGTGAAGTGCCAGGAATCTGTCAATACTTATATTTGTCGCGATCAAACAGGATAAAAATGAGAAGAGAAATCCGCTGAGGTTGTACAGAAGTCGCAGGCGGCAGAAAGCTTTATACTGTTTCCGTAGTTCAGCAATCTTGTAAGGAATGTAGGACGGCTGAACCAGCAATCCAACGAAAAGGTCAGACAACGCAAGGCAAGCGATGAGAACATTACCAGGAGTATGAAGCAATGGGCTTTTAACCACAGCAACGAGTATGGCGGTGTTTCCTACTGTTGCGACAATCGCAAATAAAGAATATATCACGCAATTTGCGATGTAAACAAATGACAGATATTCGGGTAGGCTGTATATGTCGAGTGGCTTTAGATGGAAACAGTAATGGCTGGTTGTAATGTTCAACATGCTTTGAACTACTCGAACGCCTTCCTCGTGGGGCCGAAATGCATTAGCTCGTCAAGTTCGGTTTCTGTGAAGATAAAATAAAAGTCCAGATATTGCGATTTTAGTCGGAAATATAACTGCGATGTACTCATTTACGACAAGTAACTTTTTAGTTTAGTTTTCATCAGTTGCGTCGTCCCAAGTCAAAGAGTCACCTCCAAGTGACGAACGTACACGAAAAACTGCTGCAAATGAAATATTCACTTACCACCTGACTCATATTGTCATGCAAAACTGACAAAGAAAATTGGATATTTCAACCATTGAGGCACTATAATTTTAGTGTGAATAAAAATATTTTGCATAAATATAAAGCTAAAACTATCAAGTTTTAGAAAATTTGTTAAACTAACACAAAAACTGATAAGAAGTTGGAAAAGAAAGTTTGTTCGAGATGATGTTTTGCGACTGAGCCTGAATTAGTTGTGGACCAATTACTCAAATTAGCATTTTTTATAGTGGTTTAGAGTTCTTGAATCTCAAATTGAAGAAAACAGATGCTCGCCTACATTGCAAAATGAAAGCACCTTGGTGTTTCATATGTCATCTGTTAGATAGGCAATTTTAAGAAAAAATCGCGGCCGAGCCTTACGTTCCTTCTCGTCAGAAATTTTCAAAGTGGTGATAATCTATTAAAAATTAATTATATAGCGTTAATGGCTTGGCCGTGGTCATTATTTGGCATTGAACAAGCACAGAAATACATTTTTAAAAAGCTGCATGAATTTGGAGAAAACAAAACACAATAACATCGATTCATGATTTTGAAAAGTTCACTTTATGATTGAAAATTAGATCTCCTGGAAGTGGCTGATATATTTATCAACCGATTCATTTGAACAGACACGCCAATTTTTATTTGTACCAATTTATAATATATCTGACAAAAAATGCTAGATTTGAAGGTAAAAGCTAGTTATCTATAAGATCCAGTTCCACAGCTACTGCTGTATTTACACATTTTCTTTAGACGCCGTAACTCGTAAGGTTCAGGAAGAGAACTGACTTTTCGAGCGTTAGCACTTCGTCTGAGCATCACAGTCACGTGGGGCTAAAGCTCGAAACATCATCTTTCTTCCAACTTTACGGCGCGGAAAATTGTTTTGTCAACACTTGGTTGATTTTATTATACAGGTTTCAAAAGCTACAATCGTAACATGCTACTTTAGGACGCTGACAACACTATTTTAAAATCTTTTTATTAAAATCGAAAACAGCATTGATTCAGCTGACTTTATTATTGTTGTAGCATCTTTGCTTAGTGTTCAGATGTAATAAAAATCAGCTATTTCAAAGCCTTAATTTTAAAAGCCGAAGAAATATAAAAAACTAAAAATACGTGATTTTTATATGGTGTGACGTCATTATGACGTTATTATGATGCCATACAAGAACAATAAACACGTTAATCGAATTAGCTACTCATGTTTTATCTAACCCCCGCGTTTCATGACAATATCAATAATAGATATAGACTGAGTTCTTAAGGGGGGAGGGGGGGGGGCGGCGGGTTCAAACTTCCCCCTCCTGTCACAGGAACTCCAAAAAAGCCCAGTGTGAATAGAATCTAAAATTTTCTTTTCATATTTTCATACCAGAGGATTGGTGTCAGTTTTCATCGATATCTTTTTCAACATGTTAACGTTTTCACCATAGTATAGTAATATTTTCATCTAAACTTTGCAGTGGTTTGGAAAGCAGATGATGAATACAATAAAATTGTAATAAAATCGATTCAAAATTTAATAGTAAAAATTTACGGGTACATTATCCTCCAATACAGCTGCCATTTTTCCTTCGCCGTGAGTTATAGACGGGTATATCTTTGCATCTAAATAAAGCCATCTTAAAAAACATTTTATTTTGTATTCGCGTATTTTTGTTTTGGCTCTGGCTATAAAACAGTCATGCAGGCAGTACGCTAGTTCCTAATGATGGAACCAAAAAAACTGCATACATTGATTGGCTGCCTGCCCATAACTACAAGCACAGATACAGAAATACTCACTTGCCTTTACTGAAAAAAGTCATTGTTACTGCTATAGTTTTTGTCACCCTTGTTGTTCATTTCTTGCACATATGTTCTATTACAGAGGCTGGGAAGTAATTTCTAATTAAGAACTTCCTATCGGCGAGACATTATGCGGAAATGCTCAATCGATTGGATTAAAGCCATGCATTGTTATGCGCTAACGTTGTTCTAAAAGCTTGTCACTCGCATAGAAATTGGCCACGACTACTACTACTAGTTTGCACTATATATATTAGACTGACCTCCTACCGTTATCAGATGGCCTTTTTCTTTAGTTGTTCCCCTTTTTTGTTACGCAAAAAGGTGTTTTCGTTCTTAGCAGTCTTTTACCGTTTTTTGTGTCAATAGATTAAAGTACTTTTTGCAATTTGAAATTCAAATAACTGATTAAAGCAGAAATGCAAACTGTGTCATTGACGGAGATCATGCAAAATGGAAATAAACTCTTAATTTAGTTATTATTAGTCATTTTATGGAGTAATGGATCCAAATTTTAAATATTAATATTTGAAAATGTTATCACCTGCCATGGTGCTGACGTCGACCTTGGCTACTATAAAAAGAACATTAGATTGATTAGAGGGAACTTGATCGATGAGGCAATCTCACATTCGTATTGTGAATGAGTTTGCAGCTACTGGACCTGTGGATGTAACAGGTCAGTAAATAAAATATTAATTGATTCAGTGAGCAAATCATGTACAAAGTGTAGTGAAGAATAAAGGAATTAAACTTTTGAACAAAGTACAATGTTTGTGGAAATTAAATAAGCTTTTCACTAAAACTAGAGTCTTGATCACATTGACACATGCACGCAACGGCAGACTGCAAAATTAAACAACGACTCCCCGCCTCTGAGTTTGATAGTGAAAAAACTAAAGTGTGGGTGATCCGATATTGGTAGCTACTACAAATGCTGGAGAAAATCTCATTTTTTGAGCAAATTGTCACCAAATTTACTAGCGCATGCAATATGTTATGAAGTCCTCGCCTGGAGCAAGCCAACTAGCCTGGCGTGGCTTAAAAAGACACTGTGCTCCAGCTCACATTTTATTATTTGCCTAAAAAACACGGAATTTTCGGTTGATATTCAAATGTCATTTCACTGAAAAATTCTTGCAAAAGACGAAGAATCTCAGAGGTGTTCCATTTTTTTATTTAAACCGAAATGACAAAAAAAATAGTAGTCCAGTTTGGCTCGTGCCAGTCTCAGCTTGTTTTTTTGGCGCGCTGGCGCTGAGTGCGCACGTGCACGGCAAGTTTTCCCGCGCTTGGGAGCGAGCACCCGTGCGATTGAAACATTGAAGATGGCGGCAGTTGAACGAGTCTAAACCGTTGTACTCTTTGTTACCATTTTTGCACGGTTCTGACTGCTCTTCTTTCCCGGAAATGACTATGGAGGTAAGTAATTGATCCATCTTAAAAATGTATTCTTTGAATTTACAGTATATGTGTATTCACCGATTTTTTCATCATTATTAATCATTTTTTAAAAATTATGCTTAATGTTGTTGTCTTTTGTATCGTTTTAATTCTGTCTGTATTTTAAACGTCTGTGGTCATTTGTAGTTTCCTTTGGGCTTTGAATTACTCCATTCCTTTTATTGTGCGGGTCATAAGTTAGAAAACTCTACTTGGTTTGGATGTCATCTTTTGTATAAAGATTATTATTTGTGTGTGTAAGCGGGTAGCGCAATTGGTAAAATCCCTTACTGCCAACCAGGAAATCCCGGCCTTATCGAGGCTTGAAGTTGAACTTTGTCGTCCGCGGACAGGGACGTCAAACCGTTGGTCTAGTCTCTCGACCTTCTATCTGTTGTATTCTAACGGATCGTTAGATATATATGTAAAATAAACTGAAAGACACGCACACGCTTCGCTCGCACACATTGAACACTCGTTTTTTCTCTACTCTGGTTCAAGAACATGGCTCAGTTTCCATATATGGTAAGATTATGTCACAATAATTGAACAGCAACATACTTTTTATTCTTTTTTAAAAATCATTTATTTTATTTAATATTTCATATAAAGTGTTTTACAGAATCAATTCGATTTTATCTTAAATAAATACAATTAAGACGTGCTAAGCTAAGGATTCAAAGCAAATAGAAAAAACAACAAGTAGAAAGGAAACATAGATTGCGATTGGTGTTCTACATTATTTCTCACACTGATTGCAGCCATGGCAAAAGATCGCTCCATTTTTCGTAATAAGTATCTACAGCTCCTCTCCTTGTAGCAATGCATTTTTCAGTTTCTGACACACGTGGGAGATGTGTCAGAAACATGGAAAAATAAAACCCAGTTTTTCCATTTTTTCATACTTTTTATTCACCTTATTAAACGGGTAAACAGATTTACAGATTTGAATTATGTATAATCTGAGAAAAAGATAGGTGCTGACCACCTGAAATAACCAAAATGGTTAAATGAGCCAGGCAACAACAATAATCTAGTACCGTAACTGCTCCAAATTTTAACCCGGAGCGATTGGATTATAAGACATGGGAGAGGGGAGAAGGTTGATTATAAGAGTGAGACAATTATCAGTATAAACTTGTAGTTCACAGTATTTATACCTTCAATATATTTAGTGATGTTGGTATTATTTTATGGTATTTCTGTAGCTTTTTCATTGTGAAGAATAAACCAAAGCTTTCTTGCATTCACAAAGTTCGGCCGACCGGTCGTAAAGTATTCTTGATTTTATCGGTCAGAAATCTCGTCATTGCGGATCACCTTGGATTGCGGATCTCTCAGCTGCTTGATCCTATCTAATAGGTCGTTTTTACTCAAGCCTCTGAAATTCAAGTGACTGAAATATAGCGGCCATGTTGAAGTCCCTATCAAAAGAACTTTAAAATTACTCCTTTACTGGAAGACAACATCCTTAGTGACGTCACTCAAATGGCGGCCATGTCGGTGTCCCAAAAGAAGCCATAGTAATGACTGTTGAATTGTTTAGGGACATCTGTTATAAACGCCGAAAACATTCCGAGTCTCCTACATGCATGTATCTGATATGGGTGCCGCAATTCTTATCACTGTTCTTCAGTTGACATATTCCATTATGACGTCACAGTTAGTTTACATTTTATAAATGGACCTACATAATGACGTCACACGGCCTGAAAGGCAGTATGGCAGTTGTAGGTACGCACAAATCCAAGTTGTAGTAGTTGTAGTGTCAGCGGTGGGGGAAATACTAGAATTTTGGCAGAAACGAGAGCGAACTTGTCTACCCATGTGTCGCCCTATTTAGAGATTCTGGGTCAGTTTTATTTGAACTATCGGAAAGCTCCAACAAATCGCTACTCGACGGTCCAGCCACATCGGAACACATGTCAGCATTACTGTCATTTAAATTTTCCCACTTCGGTGAAATGCGACGCCATATTCTATTCGTTTGTACCTACAACTTCGAGCCGAAAAGCATTGTTGTGGCTCTTTTGACATCATATATTACATACAGAAGTGATTATGATTTGTGAAATATAGTCTGCACAATGATGAGTGATGATGAGTGAAAGATACTTTAAGTATGCATTTGCACTGGTTAATTAGAGAGGACAAAACAAAATGTAAACAAATCATATTTTGAGCTTACAAAAATTTGTTTCGGAAGTTTTCGATAGAAACTTATTACGAAATACTCTTTTGCTGAAATAAGCGAGGAAAATTTGAAGCGAATCGAATTCAGACTTTGCTCAGTTGACTGACACGAGAGGTGTCAGTGTGACATTTTGCAAAAGCGCAGTACATCAAAGCATGATCGGAACAATAAATTCACTAATTGCTAAGCTAATTTTTGTACTTTTGATTTCATTCCGAGCAGGAGACTGGCACTGTCCGCAAATGTCCGCTAGTGCCAGTTCCCCGCACGACTTGACACTAGCAATCTCCCTATTTACAGGCGCGTGGGAGACTGGCACTTGCGGACATTTGTGGACAATGCCAGTCTCCCGCTCGGTTTGGCAATGTGGAAGGCTCACTGCGTGAAATACAAGGCCACATAATTGCTTTCTGGTTGGGTATCGCCCTTTGTAGATGACAACAATTTTTGAAATATCTGTATAGCGTATAGTTAGTCCATTGAATATCTAAATAGGGGCGCTAAACATGTCCACTGCCACGCACATACGATTTTTTTATTTTTTTATAAGAACAAGAAAACTCAAATTTGCAAAACCTCAGAACACTTTAAGAACAAGGTCAAGTCCGAGGCTCCATATCTAAGCTATGAAATTTTTCTGGTAGAAACTTGACCGAAACCCGTAATTTAACTTACGATACACTATAAAAAACAGAAAGATTCGCGGTGTTTCCAAGACTTTTCCATTTGTTATCAAATCATTAATTGTTCCAAATGATACATGTAACGCTGAAATTACACAGTTACAATCTCAGGGAGTTAATGGCCTACGAGGACGAGGAAAGTAGCCATAGCCGTAGAAGGTTTCAATGGCAGTCGCTTGCGAAGGTAATAAGGCGACTGTCTTGGAGGCTACAGCCATACTCATGATCACATAGGGATGTTTTGACAATCAGAATGTCCAGCAAAAAATTTGAACCGAGGCTGAAGTGGCAAAAATTACGAACAATAAGCCTTGGTAAAATTACTGGTTTTTATAACAAAACAGTGTATAGTCTCAGCGAGGGCTATTTTACTTCTGGCACTCAATACAGCAGTGTCGGGGTATCGCATTGGCAAAAGACACTAGTCTCTAGGTGTCGTCAATGCGTTCCGAGTTCGATTCCCGGTATGGGAAGTTTGCAGCAGGTCCCTCCCTTTAATAGCAAAACTGCTATTTATGCCAAAATCTGAGCAGTTTCTGGATTTATAATAGTGAAAGCTGTTCGAAACGTAAAGAAGATTAAAGCACTAGTCTGCGTGCATACATTTTCAAATCGGTCCAACTAAGCATAGTCTAGGCCATACTACCACAGTACCTGGTTCCAGACAAAACGTATAATTCTTTGGGTCTCAAACAAGCTTAAAGCAAAGTGCTTAACTGTCCACCGTCACCAGCAAAACTGCCAGAGCCGCCGTATGAACCATCTTGAAACTCCACCTCACACCCGTTAACTTGTATAATTGGTACCGCCTTGCCTGTGTTCACAAGTTGCTTTAGACTTTTCTTGGGGTTTGTTTGCTGATAATTCATGTTTACATCGTGACTGTGAAACTCCGCTGTTATCACCTGACCAAAACTGCAGAAGGCTGACAACAGTTTGGGGTCTTCATACAGGAATTCAAACACCATAAAACTCTGTTCCACTGGATGAAATTCATTGCAGGATGAGTTAAGCTCTTCGAGTTGTTTCAACAACGCGTTCTCCCACATTGCAATTTCCTCCACCACCGGGTGAGCCAGCGCTTTCTGTGTGTATTGAACCGTTGACTGACAATCTTTGAGCAGCTCACAAAGACTTTGTTTTTGTAGTTGCAATAATTGCCTCTTAGCATCTGTGATCGCACGAACTTGTAGGATAGTTTTGCTTTCATATTCACGAACAGCATCCAGAAGACACTGGGCAGCCGATCGAACCTGGTTCATGGTTTCTCGCCCGCTTTGCGCCACCTTGACGATCGCATCGTCTACATTCACGATGGCTTCTTGCACTGAGGAAATTAAACATTTCGTGAGATCAAACTGCTGACTTATCTCGCTGCTCGGTTTGTACATTCTTTCCGATTTAATACAACACTGGTTTAACACAAGGAAGCTTTGCCCTTTAGTGGTTATGTCCTCGTAGTCATTACAGGTTCTGATTGCATTTCGTCTGAAGTGAAAGTTGATTATATTATTATTCAGATTCTGTATGTGAGAATAAACATTCCGTATTTGTATCGGCTATCATCTATCATTGTCTATTTACTCACCACACGCTAAATTCTTCACTTCATTAACGCCTGCCACGTCATGTTCCCCACTCACGAATGTTTGCGTCTTTTTAAACTACATGTATGTTACGAATCTGTATTATATTACAATGTACAGAACGTTACTGAGCCTTGAGTATTTTTTTATTTTATTTAATGCCTTTTCAAAACTGTTACATGTCTGTGTCAGCCAATCTGACGTCACTGCCTTTCAGTTTCACCAAAATCTCACCTTCAACTTTGTTTTGAATAGTGTGGTATGCAGAAAAACATTAATAGTCGTACAAAAGTAATCGCAGTTTCATGCTCTGGCCGATCTGCAGACCAAGAACATACAGGGCTGGAGTAGATAGCATCCCAGAGTTGGTGGCAGCAATTTCTGTCAGGGGTAGGCAGGGTAATTAGGGTGCATGGAGGTATGCTTTCCACTTGGATTTTTGTTTTATATTTTTTTACTTCTTGTCTATTTTGCAAGAGACATTTTGAAATTTAAAACCTCTGCTGCATTTTCAGGTGGAAAAACTGGCAACAACAATTATGCAAAAAAATACTGTCAACATAATTTTCAGTAAAATTCTTATAATACGTACATTTGTACGAGTTTGTATCCGAGCTGTCGGTATTTCAAAGATGAACATCAAAACGTATTATATCTATCAGGCACGCCGGAGCCGGGGGGGGCGGGGGTGGGGTGGTGGCTACTCTTTTGCACGATTCACTTTCTTATGGACATTGAAAAATATTATAAGTACATGATTTCAGCGCAAAGAGAAGCACGAACGCGTCATGAACGATTTTCAAATTTAAATATTGAACACCGGCGCAGCACAGAAATTGTCAGTGGTAAAGAAGAAAGAAATTACGCCACGCGAAATTTGAAACTCTACATATAGCGCCTTGACCTCTCTGTGCAGCGGGAGCCGAGAGTGAAAACATGACAACGATTACAGACGTTGCAAGCTAGATTCGACCATTGATTCGACCATCTCTCGATTTTGAACACTCACAAAATAAGAGATACTGAACGTGACAAGCCAGGTTCTGTTTCTGTGAATGCATTTGTATCCGGCTTTGAATGAGAATCGATAGATTTACCAGTGTAACGTTGATTTCGATGCTGAACATTTAAATTTATATAAGACACTAATACACCCTCTAGTCCTTTCCTGACTGTACATGTCAAATTGTCAGTAAGTTTTATTGCGGAACAATGAAGTATGGAATGGAGATTTAAATACTTTGCAATTTTTCATATTTATTTTTTAGATGTTAAAATAAACTATTTAAAACACCGATTTTAAAAAAGGAGCATGGGAGCATGCCCCCAGAACCCCCTAAGTAAAACTCGCACTTTTGGCAATCGTAAAGTTTCATTTTCATTTCATTTTTATACCTGTAGGTTTGGAACTTCTCTGAAAACTACCTCTACACCACTCCTCCAAGTAATTGTTAGCTATCTATTGTCAATTCTCTATAAATTATAAATGTATTATTTATGGACACATGAACATTTGCCCTTCTCATCTTGTATATTGACATTTTATTATAATTATTATTATTATTATTATTATTATTATTATTATTATTATTATTATTATTCTATTGTTATATGTTTTTGCCTTTTGCACA
>JANSTR010153496.1:0-18169 GCA_025434805.1 Antipathozoanthus remengesaui
TGGTTTCTTTGATGGTTGAAAGCATTAAAATGCTGTCCCCTGGGTGGGGTGTTTTGCTTAAATTTGATTAGTAATCTCTTCCTCACCCCAGTGCATTTGAATTTTCTTTAGGTTTTTGTTCAAATCCCCACCCCTTGCCCGAACACCCCCCCCCCTCCCCCTCGGGACTTACATTGATAGGTGCATTACTGGAGGGTGGTGGCACTAATTAACTAAGTAAACTAGGATTCTGCAGGATCTAGGAGGGGTACTAGAGGGTGAAGAAAAGTATGAGTCCTGATAATTAGACAACAAGGAGTTTAGATTAGTGTTGAGCACTGCTACTATTGTATGTATATTAAATATGTTGTCTATAGAAACAGACCGAGTCCAACTCCTGCGGCACCTTTTCCAGATATGTTCCAAGAAGCCTCTCTCTTCTCTGCATCTATCCTCTGAGGAACAAGATAGTTTCTGCTATATAACTCCTGTTTAAAGATACAACTATGCAAGAAACGATCGAATACATACTGTACCTGTTTGATTAGTTTTAAGCGAATTAGCGTGAGCTCATCCAAAACTTGTTTGTCCTCCATGTTTGTAAATAATTATTTGTCACTAGTACTCAGCCTCTCTCTAGTTATTGGTACGGTCCGCTGACAGTGCAGTCTCGGCTCACGTGGCAAAAAGAAAATGGCGGACGGACAGACAAATATTTTGTAATCTGGTGTTGCAGTTCTCTTTGTTGGAGAAAAAGATCTACGGGTTATAGGTTCTTCACGACATATAGGAATTTAATCTCTCAAATATGCGTGCTCTTGGCTGTTTGTTGAGAAGAAGCAGAACACTTTTGGGGGGATTCCACTTTCAAGCACAAAAGTTGAGTTTTTATCATGACCTGGCGAGGGCTGGTCAAGTTGGTAGCAAACTGGAAGCGACTGGCAGCGATTTTGAGGTACAGATTTCGCTTATATTTAGAGATTTATTACAAAAACCGTATGTAATTTAATTGTTTTGACTTTTAAAAAGTATTCCTCGTTTTTTTTCACTTGTAACATGTACATGTATATAAGGACTATAATTACAGTATGCCACTATGTCTATGATAGTGACTATGTCTATGTCTTCACAGTCTTGGAGAAGTTTGTCTCTTGTCACATCCTTTGTGTCAGTCTCGGGACTTCATGGCCTTTACAATGGTTGCAGATATTTGTGCTTTTGCATGTTATTTGTTCTCAATGTTCAAAAAATTATACATTCTAAAAATATATGTATTTATGCTATACTGTTCTCAAAATGGTGGAGGTGTTTTTAGTCAAGTGTATAATTAATTATGGAGTAGTAAGGAAATTTTACCCAAAATGGTTATAGTGTTTCATGCCCTGCTATTTCATACCCACTCAAGATCATTTTGTAACCTTTTTGAATCCACCGATACCCAAGATAAGGCTCCAAAGGATATAATTTTATGTAGACTGTAGGTTTAATATTGTGCAACGATTAATCCAGCCATTAACCTGAGGAAGCAAGTATATATTAACTAATATGTTGGGTTTGAAATGGCTTTGTTAGGTAAGAAATGCCCTAAAGGTGGGTATGTGAGTTTACGTGGGTATATGTTTAGTAACACAGAAAACTGTTTAAAAATTTAAATTTATTTTTTTGTAGGAGAAGAAAGAAAAAATGGAAAATCTGGTGAAAGATTTAAAAGAAACAGTAAACAAAATAAAGCAAGGTTTGTAGAGAGTATCTTTAATTATTATAAATATTACTTTGAATACTTGCTGTATATCACTTACTTAACCCTGTCACTCCCATGGCCACCATGTCACTCCCATCAACATCTATCTTCTCCTTACATTATCAAAAAATAAGTAGACTGGTGTTGAGAATATGAAAATTGATCATCCATCAAAAAACTCTCGGATCAAAGATAAAATTCTCCCAACCAATTAGTAGAAAATATATGAAAAAAGTAATGAGAATTTTAAAACTGATCAATTTATTTTTGGCACTTCTGGGAGTGAAAGGGTTAACCTTTGGTTTACTAGCCAGACACAGTAACCACTTGACCACTATGCTGCCAATGTTGACTTTCATAATAATAATAGTAAGAAGAATAAGGATAATAATGATTTATTCCAAATCATTAGTTTGGCTCTTCATCCATATAAAATTATAAGAATAATAAATAACCCACCCCTTTCCAATAAGCCCCACCCCCTGCCCATCTACAAGGCCGGGAATATAAGATGTCCCTGGCGAAGTTCTGTTATACTCATTATTAATTTAGTACTGTTGTAAATATCCACAAAAGTTCAAAATATTACATGAATTACGAGTTAGGATTGGGTAAGGGCACTTTTCACTTATTTTGATTACACTTTCAGTATAAAACCCGCATGGCCCTCTGGGAACTGAGACAAGAGTCAGTAATGAATAGTACAAGCCCAATGCACTTGTTTATTTGTCAATTTGAATGAATAGAATAAAGATTTTGCATTATATCTAGCTAGCTAGATTTCATCTTACCCAGTTAATAGAAATCGAACATGTATTACTAATTAGTCTTCTATACCAAAGTAATTTTCTACATTCCACATCACTCCCCACAGAAAGGACGTGGATCACACGAGGATGAGAAAGTGTTTAGTGAGAGAGTTGGAGTCGCTGCTTCAAATGTCGGGCGTTAAAAGGGTAAAATCTGTTTACTTTGGAGGAGGTTAGTAGCTTATTTGCAACGTTTTGTGCTGTCTTATAAGTAGAACATGTCTAATTAATTTATAAGTTCATATGATAATTTATTTACTTAGCACAGTTGCTCTTTTGCGACTCTTTTCATCAACTCGTTCGCCACACCACGCTTAAAAATTGAAGAAAATAGTTTCCTATTAAACCATCGTCACATAGCTTGCCAACAGCTCTAGTTAACTGATCTACACGCAAAATGCGCAACGCCAACCCGGATTGTTTCATACACAACTCGTTTGTGTTGTTTATCCGGCGACATAATTTATTCTAGAAGCGCAAACATTTTTCTTGTGCTGGTACATCTACCAGTCATCGCCATACACGGTGCAGCGGTCAATAAACACTTTTTCCGGCTCAATTTTAAAACCTTATAAACCCTTACCACCCTTCATGCAGTTTACACTAATGGTAGAAAGATGACACATTCGTGGTTATATCGGGGATTGCGCCATCAAAACCGTTTGCCCATCCTGTTCTTTAACTACACCGGATTCGTAAAGATTTAACATTACTAGCTAGTTCTTTTCCATAGGTACTTCCGTGAAAATTTTTGGGGCAATTCTAAATTTTCTATCTCCAAAATCTTTTCATTCCCAGATCATTTTCGCGAAGTAATGTTATCACTTCAAGACTTCTCTTGATGCGTCAGTACAGTGTCATGGTAACATTACTTTCCCATAATCAAACCAAAAAAGGTTAACTCAATAAAATAAAAAAAGGCAAAATCGGTTGTCTCTAACGTGTCACAGCTACTGAATATACAAACAGGGTTATTTGCTTGGTGTTCCTATTAATGCACAAAATATTTTTGTGGTCTTCAACGCTTCTGTACGTTAGGGTTAAGGAAAAGGCTGTGAAATTGCATGACCAACTGGCTTCAGTTGATTATGATTTGCAGAAAGAAAATGTGTTATATTTTCAGGTACGCCAAGTCTCGCAGAACCAGCGACCATTTCCGCAGTTCTCGAGTCCGTGGGCAAGCTATGCAAGTTGGATGAAATGGCTGAAATCACGTTGGAGGCTAATCCTACCTCGGTCGAAACTGAGAAGTTCAGGTTTGTGCTCTGTTATCCACGCGCGGTTGACATGCCGATGATGTACACACAAGGCAAGCACCACAGAATAACATAATCAACCAAGCTAGGATTGACAAGAACTGCCAAAACAATTTTCCGCCCTGTAAGGTTGAAAGTCGAGCGTTAGCCCTTCGTCGGAGCATCAATTTACTAAGAGTTTCACTACGGAATTGGTTGCCAACTCTGTGAAATTGTTTGTTTGGCACTTTGGATACCGTGTTGAGTTATGAGTTGTATGCAGGTCATTTACACTGTCGTGAGGCAGAAAAGACTGGTATCAGCAAAAACCTTATTTAAATTGAAATACTTAGAACCCCCACATAATTATTATATTGTCCAACAGTTACCCTTCGATGATAATGTGTGAGGTATATATAGTATGTTAGCTTCCTGGAATAATTGCAAGATTCTATTTTTAGATCACTAAATATATGCACTCGATCAAATAGACAGTAGAACCCCGCTAATTCGAACCCCTATAACTCGAACAACCCCGCTAACTCGAACCCCTATAACTTGAACAATCCCGCTAACTCGAACAGATTTTCGCTTTCCTTCAGAGTTCGAGTTAGCGGGGTTCTACTGTAGTTATCAAATCTAACATTACAATGTTTTCTTTCAACTCCTTGCAAACAGAGATTTCAGATCAGCTGGTATCGATAGGATTTCACTTGGAGTTCAGGTAATTCTTGTACGAATTGTGCAAATACTTGTTGGTGTGAGATGTGGCGTTCAAAATCGTTTTGTTGATATTCAAATGATGAGAAACTTAGCAACTGCAATGCAAGAATGAGCAAGGGCCTTGTGTCACAGCTATGGCTGTTAGTCGATAATGGTTGAAAGGTATCCAGGAAAACTATTTCACAACATATATTCGTTCATTTTAGTTTGTCCTTGTGCATTATGCATACCATAAAAGGCTGAAAATTATTGTCACAAGAATTATTTTCAAATGCTGAAATTGTTGACACCGTTAGTTTTAGCAGTGCAGTAGTTAAAATAATTTCCAAATCTCTTTCATCTCCTAGTCATTCATACCCAAGGATTTACAACGAATGGGTAGAGATAATTCCGTTGAGGAGTCGCTTAGGTAAGGATATCCTATAGTTACCGGTAATGTAGTTATTAGAGTTTGTATCAGACGGTAAAGGTCTGTTTAAATAGTGTGGGGAGGGTGTTGGAGAGAGTGCAAACGAATCCAGAAAAAGTCCAACATGTTGGATACAAGTACTGTTCTTGCAACATTGTCGCATGGGTGATACAAAACTTGAGCCATTATCCTCCAACGTATTAGTACGTTGTTGGGGAGAGTGCAAACGAATCCATCAAAAGTCCAATATGTTGGATACAAATAATGCTCTTGTGACACTGTCGTAATTGTCCGTTGACGAGAGGGCACACAAATTCTACAATTTCTAACATGTTGAGTTTTAAAACTTCAGCGGGAGAAATGTTTATTGCCCACAACCCGCTACCGTCTGGCTCGGCTGGAAAAAACAACACGGATCAATCTACTCTAGAGGTCGTGGGTGCGAATCCTACCAGGGTCAGAGATTTTTTCCTCTTTGTCAATACGGGCCCATTTCCTTTATATTGAGCAAGTGTTCAGAAAGAATCAGTAGGGATATTTGCCTTTTTGGTATAACTTTGTATAAAAGTAAGTAATCATACATATTAAATCTAAGTAAATAGTTTTTCAAAAAAACTATAGACTGCGTCGACGGGTAGGTTAAACGTATAATAAAATCAACCAAGGGTTGACAAATTAATTTTTGTGCCGTGCATGAGATTATTATTATTATACGTTCTTATACGTTCTTATATTAAAATGTGTTGTTTTGTCAATTCCTGAAGAGCACTTGAGGTTGCCAAGATGCTCTTTCCCGGTAGAGTGTCGATAGATCTTTTGTTTGGAAGGCCTGGACAGACTGTCGAGAGATGGCGTGAAGAGTTACACGAGATAGGAAATAGCTCGGAGATTTACAGAATAAACATTATTGAAAGCTAAGAGTGTCAGATAAAATATCTTTGTATATAGTAGTGCTCGCCCTCGCCTCTACTGCGAGCTGGGCTTATATGTGTGCTGTTGTTTGTTATCTATTGTAAATATAGCTTTTTGCAATTTCTTTGCCGGAACAGCGGTGACAGGGATCTTGTGCTTCGGTAACTAGAATATTTTTTCCGCTTACCCAATTACATCGTCATTCAACTTGTACCGTTCTGGAACATGATTAATGGTTGTTTGTGACCCTCTCTTCTCAGATACTACATCTGCTCTCTCCCTCTCTTGCTCGCTTTTCTTTGACTCTTTCTTCGTCGTCCCCGCTATTTTTTTGCAAGGAAACTTTAAAGTGAGAAGTATAGCGGTTCAAATAATCTAATTTCTATGGGTTGGATGGCAATAATTGTAAGTTAAGCTGCACTCAGAGAAGAAGTTTGCGCTGTTCTAATGTGAAAACCTTAGTTTTGGACTTTTCCTATCTAATTCTTGAATGTGAACAAATATAATTTAAATCAAACAAATACTTCTTTGTGTAGTACATGCATTTAGAGATCTCAGTTCAATAAAAACTGGCTTAAATGAGGAACCGAAACTTTTCCTTCTCTTTTTTCCTTCTTTCTTAAACTGAAAGAATATAAGGAATAGGGACAAAAGGACAAAAAAAGACAAAAAAAACTGACAAAAAGTCGGATGTTGACTGCAAAAGATAACTGTTTATATGGAGCTGAGCTGATAGCTTTACTAAACTCAAATGAGAAAGATTACAAACAAATTGTCAAGGTGTATTTATAACCTATCTATACCTAACTCAGTAACTTGTTCCTCAAAACCGTATCTGACTCCAGTCCATGGAAAGGGACATTAAAATAAACGTTAAACTGTTGTTCCAGTCTCTGGATTTTCTATCGAGGGTCTTAAAACAGACTGGATTGAACCTGGAACCTTATATTGACAGTCACTGATCTGACCGACTGAGCCATTCATGCTCACACATGTTTACGTAAACGTTGCGACACCTGTTCATCCGTTAAGACCGCTACTCCCAAGAACCGCGGAGCAGGGAGGGGAGAGGGGGGGGGGGCACGTGCCACCTTCCCATTATTTTGTCGCATGTGCCCTTAAAAAGTCCTTAGTTAATTTTAAGAGAAAAAGTTTAGAAAAGAAACTCACGTGCTTTGTTTGCAGTTTTGTTTTACGCTTTTTAAAACTTAATAAAACAATAAGCATGCACTAACCTCGGTTGACTGCCGATTCATCATGATGAAGAGTGGAGCTTCTGATGTTTAGAAAGCACTTCATCTTATACAAATTTATGACCATTTTATTACAATTACCAATTTACAGTTACAAATTTACCGGGGGAACATGCCCCCGGACCCCCGAGGAAACTCTCGCCTGCGGCGTTCGTGGTAGTGCCCACCCAATCTAAAAATTGCTCCGCGGTCTCTGAACTATCAGTGATTGCTGTGACTACACTTTCTTTAATGTCATTTACCGCATTACCAGTGGTCTTTGCAACAAACTCTACTCTGAGAAACTGGATGACGACTAGAAGATTGATTTGTAGAACATTTATTGGATGTCAAAAAGAAACAAGAGAGATCTCGCTAAACCTATAACAGTAGCCTTCAGGTCATTCATCGAATCATCAGTAAGACTGTTCGAAGGCATTTCCCTACAATGTGGCAATAATGACACTCGCAAATGCAAAGAACAAAACTTTTTCCAAACATAAAATTCTGTCACCTAGTATAATCAATGAGCGCCTTTCGTTTGCCTAATCATTTTGACCGATTTTTTAAACCTCTCATGCATAGTTTGATAATTCGAACAAACGGCGAAATTTCAATTTTGATCGCATATTTTATCCGAACCCAATATAAACCCCAACTTATAATCCCTTTTTTTGCTCTGACGAAAGGCTAGAGCTCGAAACGTCAGCTATACTTTTCACTCTCACGCAAAATATACAAAGTAATAATCCTATCATTTGGCTCATTTGACTTAGAAAACCTAGCGTTTTTTTAGAAACTAGTCCACAAGTATTGTTACAACTCAATATCAATTAACTCCACAAAACGTGCAACCATCTTGTTGTAGTCTTGCGGCCACCTAAAGCTATTCAGAAAATCTCAATATTTTTTCTGATTAAATAGGCGTTGAGCGTTTGTGACCGTCATGTGTCGCTTTACCAGTTGACTGTAGAGAGAGGTACTCCATTGCACAGGGATGTCACAGCTGGACGAGTGGTGGGTAATCCCCTACTGCAGTAGTAATTGTAATAGTATTGAGTACACTGATGGATAATCTGTCATCCGCATTATTAAGTGTGCAGAGGTTGTGTAATCATTCTACTGCGGTAGTAATTGTAATAGCATTGAGTACACTGATGGATAATCTGTCATCCGCATTATTAAATGTGCAGAGGTTGTGTAATCATTCTACCGCGGTAGTAACAGTATTGAGTGCAGTGAAATTTGGACTAGAATCACAAGTGTGATATCAAATGTGGACAGACAGGCAGAACTGGACGATTGACACAAAGCCCTGAGGACAGTAGTCTTTCGTTTTCTCAAATTCTCAAGAAAAATTGCTTGATATAGCAGGAATTCGAGTTAAACCACAATAAATCACTGAGAAAGAGTGGCCATAGAAAATGGTCTTTTGTTTTTAATATAGTGAAAGAGTCGAGATAACCGAGTTCAAGATAATGGAAACAACAACAACAATCATTTATTTTCATCATTTTTTTGACATAAAATGGGAAACTAAGGCATAAAATGAAACAAATTAAATAGTACCTGAGCAAGCGAAGTAACTGGTTCTTTTTTCTTATTTTCAGGCGCAAACGTATTGTTTGTTTACGTTTTGCTTTCCCCACTACAACACTACAATGCGACAGCAATACCTGTTTTAGAAAGAGGAAGCAAAATCAATAAAAATAAATTCAGAATTGTTTCGCTTTCTCTACTGCTCAAGCTGATTTCATTGCTTCCACATCTGTAGAGAGTTAGAATGATTGAAATTAAACAGTAGGGAAATGGGTGATCTGGTATGTTTACTTGTAACACAGTATTAAAATGAATGACCTGGTGTGGTTACTGGATGCTATAAGCAAGGTGAATATGTTGATTGGCAGTGAGCTGGGATATAAGCCAACATGGTGTTGATGGATGGGCGGCAGCACAGTGGTCAAGTGGTTAGTGTGTCTGACTTGTAACCCAACTCTTGTGAGGTCAAACCCGACCAGACCACTGTGTTGTGTCCTTGAGCGAGACACTTTACTGTACTTGTTGCAGGTGTATAAATGAGCACGAGATGGATTAGTATTCCATATATGGTGAGTCGTGTTCTCTCATCCACTTATGGAAAGTGGAACAGGCGCAGGGCTTAAGAGTTTTTTGCTCGGAGATAATGGATGTGTTTTATAAACTTTAGGTTATGCCAGAGAACGATGTTATGGCAGACCTTTACAATGTTTCTGTTGAGGTGAGGAAGCAGTTCTTTTGCTGATAAATATCCTCATTTTTAAACAAATTTACAGAAAAAGACGTTGTTATCAGTATTTTGAAGGAACTTATTAACCGATTGTTTTGATGTTTTGCATGTTTCCGTGAATTGCAATTTGGTAGTGGGGTAGCATTCTAACCAACATAGTTTTTTTGTATGGTAACCACTCTTGCGAAATTGCCAAAATTTACGGATTCTTAAAAAGATCCTGGTACTACCTTCAGTCGCGTAATTATCGTTTTGGTTTTTTTGAGTTTTGATTATTTTGTTTTTATTTCTAAGTCGCAAATTCGACAAACGTTTTGAAATGCGCCAATTCAAATGTAAACCATGCCTCTTTTGGCTTAATGTTCAATTCACTTGACTCGTTGTACACGGCTTAACTGTCGATTCCCTTTCCAGTCTCTAGAGAGCAGTGGTTTTCACCGATACGAGGTTGCCAATTTTGCAAAACATGTAAGTAGAAACGTGGAAGTTGACTACAAATATTTGTTTTTGTCATAGAATTGGGTATATCTGTGTGCTGTGATTGAACGGACGAATAAGTGAGACAGTGAGTGGATGAATAGACTATGAGTGAGTGAATGAGTAAAAGTTTAAATGGTGCGTGGGTGGATAATACGGAAACCTAGGGGGGGGGGACTGATCAATTCAGAATTGTTTCTATTCCTTATTAGGGCAGAGGCGTCGCGGGGGGTGGAGTTCGTCAGGTGCGAACGAGCCCCCTTTGAACATCAGGAAAAGAAACGTCGCCCTTAACTTTCAGAAAATGCTATTAGAATAATCTCATTCGAATTATTTTTTTCCTCCTAACTTTTATTACCATATTTGACCGAGTAAGCTCGCCCCTCCCCCACAGCAGTAAATTTGATCAGTTGACCCTCTCTCAAAAAAGCATGGTGACGACGCCTATGTAGGATCATACGATACTAGAATTACCAGCAATCTCGTATCCAGTCTCTCTGTTCTTCTTAAGGGACGAACAGCTTAGCTACGAAGTTGAAAATTCAGAGCCGTATAATTATTACTTCACTGAATGTTTTTTTATCATACTGAATCGGCTCTTACGATATTTCACCCAGCAATGTCATATTGGTGATGTTTGTGGAATGCGTTGATTGAAGGTTTTTGGATACCATATTGTCTTTGTATTCAACAAGATCACTTAATGACATCTGAATTCTTGACTTTCTTGAGGGTGCAGAGAGCCAGCACAACCAGTCGTACTGGGATGGAACACAATACATTGGGGTTGGACCAGGCGCACATGGAAGGTATCATACAGAAACAGCAATCGCATTTTAACATGTGGTCACAGAAGACCGCTTATTTAATTCTCAAGTTAAGTGCAAGGTTTGACTAAAATCGCTGAGAGATATTAGATGGTTTTAATTAATGTTGAAACTCAAGAGACTATACTAAAGTCGTTTAATTTATCAACCATTTGAGAACACAGTGGGTAATCATCGTCATCATCATCACGACAACCATTGTCACCACCATCATCGTCATCATCACCACTACCATTATCACCACTATCACCACCACCACCACCACTACCACTATCATCAGAACCATCATCATTACCACCATCATCGTCATCATCCTCACCAGCACCGTCACCACCATCATCATTATCACCATCATAAACATGATGAAGATCATGATAATAATAATAATGAAAATTTATTTTTATTTATACACGATAAAATTGTAGTTTATTCTTTTTCTTCTATCGAGGCACTAAAAAACCCAAGCATTTGTCAAAAATAATAGGGCAATCCCGCCGTTGTGTTCGGTAACCTACATCCAGCTTATTCTAACTTGCTGAAGGTTGTGTTCCAAAGTCAATCATGGACTGTATAGCGGCTGCCAGATGCGCCGTGTATGCTTTGGGTTCGATCTCTCGAGTCATCGTCACATCATGCTGTATACTCAGCGACTAGCTATACTACGTTCACCTCTTACATTTGCTGTATCTTCTTCAGATTCTGTGTAACGAATGAAAATGGCCATCGTACAAGGCAAGCAAGAGTTCAGGTTTTGGAACCTAATGCGTGGATGGCAGAGGTACAGATAGATGTACAGGTTTAAGCTGTGGTTGCCTTTGCGATATCAAACACTCTCACGTGCCTCCGAATAATTCACTCTTGTATATTATCTGCAGGCTGCAGCGAATAGAGTATGATGTATCAAGGAGACAGAAGAAATCTCGAATCAGAAATACCAATAGTACGACCAATAAATAAACAATATCGAGGTCAAGTTATAATTACTCGTACATTTTTTGAATTCTGACAACTTGTTTCGTTGTTGATTTTGGAACTAGGTGTATATATTATGAAGTCATCGGAAGATGGCCTATGAATAAACTCGTTAGATAGCTAGATAGATTTTGAATTTCGAATTTTGTCAATCTTGTCACACTGATTACTAAAACATTTCCTCAAATCATCCTCAGTTTCCTCAAATTTTTTTGGCTCATGCAGCACTGTTTTTCGTAATTTGCAAAATCTGTTATTGGACATCTTCTAATAACAAAACCCTGTTATCGGATTGTTAAATTCATGAACCAATTGCAATCTTAACTCCGTGCATTCTGACCAATAAACAGTAAGATAATATAACCACAACTAATAGCAACAACCTACCACTGAGAAACTATAGCAAAACAGAAAAAAATGTAAAATGTTGTTGAATATTGAGTGTAAAATATAGTTTCATTTTCGGAAATTGTAATGTTTATAATAAATTGGCAATAGGACTTCATCTCGTCCTGTTCTGTCCGTAATTATGTTTGATATCACTCTTATGATTACAGACCGAATTTAACTCCACTCAGTTTAAGGGTACTAGTGTTGCAAGTTGGGGTTGGGTGGAGAGTGTATTGTAATACCGCAGTTACGGTTTAGGACAGTGGAAAAACGGTGTATTTACTTTTCGGGATTTTTTTTCGTGTAAACGTTTTCAGTCAGGTTATTAGTATGTATCTTCTTCTTACATCATCCACACAGGATGTCAAAACTGAGAGTTGTCGATTGCGTTCTCAGTTTTCAATTTTTGTTGTATTTCAAAGCTTGTTTTAAAATCATTGAAGTCGGCAAAATCAGCTATGTTCTGACTTTACTATTGCCTTTATAAATAACTAGATTCTTACATTTAGTATATGTATCGACTTGTGTGAGAAGACCAGAGGCCTGTACTAAAAGACTTCATATTTATGCTAAATGATCATGAGTTGTGCGAAAATAACTCTTGCGCGAAATTACCAGATACCGCGTACTGTGAAAGTAGTCTATAATCCAGTGAAATATTAAGGTCTCCCTTGAGCTGAGGTTGTTTTTATCTACAGGTGGAGAACCATGGTCATGGAACAAGAAAAATCATCGCACAATCACAGCATGAAATGTTAGTCTCTTATGGTGTTTTATGTCTGATCGCGACTCGTGCCAGAATTAGTTTTTATGGTTTTCAAGAATAGTATATTTAGAAGCCAGGCACTTCACCTATTAGACACTTCTAGAACATTTTAGCAGATCAGTGTAAACCTCAATTTTATCAAAGGTGTCACTATCACGGATCGCTTCACAAGCACTGATAATCAATTGCGTAACAAGTAAAATTGAAATCTGATACCTGATCGATAGAAAACATTGCGGAAGGTGGTCAAGACCAATGGACGCGGCCGGGACGCACTGCCTGGGAGGAGGGGGTATTTGTGAGTGGCCACCTGTCAGATGAGCGTCCGGGCCAACTGAAGTTCCACCATATAAAACTTATACAAAAAAGTTCAGCATCAAGTTAATGATTGCTATGGATTCGTGCAATATAGTGCAACCTGTACAAAGGTTTTGAGTTGAAATGCGTACTATTTGATATCATAATTTTAAAGATAAAAACTTTAATATTATTATTTTTGATACCAATAAATCGTAGTAAAATTCCCTGCATATTGACTTAAACTTTTGCTAAATCGTTTTTTGCAAAGTGTACGTAGTTGCTGCATCCATTCTGTTGACGTTATTTGCAGCAACTTGTTAATCAACCGGCTTAGTTTTCGCAAGCCTTTAAAAACGACTGCAAATCAAAAAGGTGCACAATCGTTTTACTTCAATTCTAGGAGGGCAGTGGCTTGTCTCGTACGAAATTAGCGAAATGATTGTTTTCTCCCGTTCAACTTTCCAACTCCACTA
Source organism: Antipathozoanthus remengesaui (assembly GCA_025434805.1). Classification (NCBI taxonomy): domain Eukaryota; kingdom Metazoa; phylum Cnidaria; class Anthozoa; order Zoantharia; family Parazoanthidae; genus Antipathozoanthus; species Antipathozoanthus remengesaui. The sequence continues at coordinate 13,512 of JANSTR010153496.1, forward strand.
TTACATGGACATTGTTTCGTTCCAAAAGGGCAACACTGCTCAAGTAAAACTAAAGTTGTGTTCAAACTCCGTGTAGGTTTGTAAGAAATCACTTTTGTTTCTAAGTGAAATATTGAACATTGAAAGAACGCTTTTTCTATGCCTGTTGAAAGGTCTTGTTCTGCTATGATGATCTATAGTACATTTGTAAAAGATTTCCAGGTAAGGTAGTGACTGGAAACAGCAAATGCAATTTCAAGTATATTTACCAATTAAAATTGCCAACATAGAAGAACGGTGATAAGGTGATGAAAATAAAACACAATTACGGAAAGGGAAATGATGCAAAAACTGACAATAGTCATTGCCAAAGACAGTTGTTTTGACCAAATAAGGAAGCTAGGAGGATGTCAAAAGTGACTAGTCATGACCAAATACAGTTTTTGACCAAATTCACAAGAACAGGCCTAGAAACAAACGCAGACCCATTGTGTCCGATAAAACGAACCATGAAGATTTAAGAATCACTAGTTGCCAGTTCCGAAGCAACCTTGTCTTCTCATGAAGTTAAGACCACAACGGAACCTCAACAAGTGCTTTGATTGGTTGACAAACAATATGCCACAAAACATTGATGAAAGCCCAAGAGCAAGCGTAAGAAAAAATATCTTGATCTTTACGCTTGTGCTTGATTCACTTCTTATCCTTGCATTACGTTCGTTTTCACGGTGTCATAAAAGCGCTCGCACTTGTTTCGGAGCTTCTTTTTGCGCATGCGTTGCTACTGAAAACTAGGATTTGGTGAGGGGTAATTAATTAATACGTATAGTAAATAATTGATAGTTGATGGATGATGGTTCTTGATCATTATGTGTTTAAAGCCTTCAGGAGCTGATAATGTTGGGCCTGAGAACATCACGTGGCCTTATGAGTGACGTAAGTGAAGCACATATTTCTTCGCATAAAAATTGAAATTGACAATTTTCAGAAGCTTCTCCAACAGGCGCTCATTATGTCCTGTTTCTTACCATAAAAGTTTACAATTGTATTGCGTTATGCCAATATGTTATTGTCAAACTCTTGAAAAGGCGTTATAAAAGTGGGAGGCTCAGTTGCTGATTTTGAAGGACTTTTGACTCCTGTTTCCAGGGCTGTAGGCAGCAATTCGGTCAGGGGGGACAGCAAGCTTGTTAGGGTGAGGGTGCACTCCTCAGTTTTATATTTCTTTTGTTATTGTCTATTTTGCCTTGCCCCCCCCCCCTGCTCCCTGCGTCAAGTCTACAAATGGCCATATAATAGTAGTAGAAATAATAACAGTAACTAATAGCTGTTTACTTGTTTTGCATTGATTTCTGTTAGTTCTATTTATCTGCAGACCTGGTTGAAGTTTTGCCAGCAAATGACGCTACGCGACATATTTGGCTCCACTTTTCAAGTGCAGCACTATATATCCGAGGGCTTGCTGCAACTTGATGACAGGTAGGGCTTGAGAAGTTTTCCAAAATAGTCAACAGCACTTTATAAGCACGTTGTGATCAGTTCATCCGTTCCACTTATCGACCGTGCCTTACTTTGCATGAAATGTGAGGTCACTGAAAATCTTGTTCCAGAGCGAACATTTTGATCTAGCACAGCTACCCGGGATGAATTCATTCTATGGTGATTCGTTTTGAAGGAATCATGTTCACAAATACAGAGCCCCGAATGTCAAGCTGTGTTTTCTCCTCTGTGTTGTTGTGTATGCCGTTATATTGCGAGTCAAGTTGAAATAATTAAATTTTGAATAGTTGAATTCTGATGTACTCTTCCCAGCCCAGGAAAAGTCCTAAAGTCTCTCCTCCTTCCCCCTCCTTCCTCTCAGCTTTCGTCCCCTCCCTCTATTCCCCTGAATTCAAAGCCCGCCATGGTCTTTGGATGCTTTGTATTTCTTTTAAACGTTCGTTCTGTTTCTCAATTTCCAGAGGAATTCGTGCAACATGCCGCGGCTTGTCACTTGTGGACGGCATTCTTCCTGAAATCTTGGCTCGATTGGATGAATACTGCATGAGAAATTCGACCACCAGATAACATTCACTTTTTTATGAAAAATGAAAAAACTGTACATTCTTTGTGGAAGAAAAAGCGGTAAAATGTTTTTGTACTGGCAGGTCGAATGTTACGGCAGCTTACTATAAAATAACGTAAAATAACGCTGTATGAAGTGCTAAACGATTTTAAATAAAAGGAATAAAGTAAAATATAAAGAAGTTTTCGTTAACATGACTCATCTCATATAATAAAATCACCAAGGGTGTCAAAACAGTTTTCCACTCCGTAAGGGTGAAAAAACGTTTCGAGCGTCGGAGCAAAACTAGACAGTGAGAGGGTTAATAGAGGAATTTACTGATGAATGTGGATCGAAATGGACGAGGCAGACAAATGTAAATGTAAAGGTCAAACAAACTGAAATTAGATGAATGAAAATCTTTCATCAGTGTCATACAGTACAAAAGTTTCGAGTTTAAAATGAGTTTTTGTTACTTCTTTGCGAGATTCATTAAAGTGTTGAATGATGCTGCTGATTTGCATGGCTTGAAGTGAGTGTCCTGGGAAATTTCTATAACACGCGACTGGTTTAGATAATAAAGAATCATTGTTTCGGATCGACATCTTTACTTGGGCTGTTTAACAAAGCGATCGCCGAATTTTCTGCCAGTTTCTCCGATGTTTTTACGGACTGAACAGATAATACAATAAAATAAGTTGGACACGATGCAGCTAAACGATCGTGAACTGCAAGGGAGCCTGCGGCGACCGAGCAAGCCAGCTACATATTCAGCAAAAGCAGTTTATTTGCAAAGCCTGAGTGTAGTGGCAAATTGCTACAACCACAAATCTTTGCGCCCCCTTTGACAAACGTTTGACAGCCGATCAGAAATTTGGCCAATCAGCGCATAGAACACGCCACACCGCAGTGCACTCTGAGCGGAGCTTATGTGTTGGTTTTATCCCCCCCCCCCCTACGAGCATCAAACTAGAATTGGGAGTGGTGTACGGGAATTCTCTTGGAGTGGTGTACGGGAATTCTCAAATGCAAATAGTTTTGTATTCAAATTAGATATTTCTCGTTCAATACCGTTGCATATATTAAACATGTAATGATTATTTTATCAGATGCCAGTGAGATATTCTTTAAATACTTGAAAAAAAAACATTATCCAAGAGAGTTCCCAAGCGAGTTCCAAGCGGCTTAGTGGTTAAGTGCAATTGATGTAGGTGGCCATGCAGCAATATTGAGCGAATCGTAGGTTCGTTTTCTTGATAAAACTATTTCTTTTTTTATTAAGTAAGGAGAACTAAAATCGAAAAAAATTCCAAGTCCAACCCGGGTCGTGTGTTCGGAAAACTATGACAGGTGCTCCACGATACTACCGTACGAAGAATTGGGGCTCGTCACCTCAATAATCTTCTACTTGCATTCTTATTGCATCTTGTTTTAATTACTGATAGACCATTTACAAGAAAAATATGCGCAGTATAACTATAAAGTTGAATGCTTGTTCGATCTGAACCGATTTCGTATCATGTATGCATTGGAGAGCCCCCACGGGACCGGGGGCAGCCGTACCTGTAGAGACTGGGCCGAGTGACCACTTGAATTGACAGCCACTGGTAGCTACTCGCCTACAGAAGATTCATTCTTAAAAGTCGTTTCACCTACTATATTTAATTTTATCTCGAAATGGGAATAGACCAAGATCGATTCATAGATGTCAACCAAGAGCTGATTTGTATTATTTGCAGCGGTGTCCTTGAGGACCCGGTCGAATCGCCATGCCGCCATGTTTTTTGTTCCGAGTGTATCTCAAAATGGATGAAAGAGAGGAAGAATTGCCCCACGTGCAGAAAGTATTTCTCGAAGTCAAGCATCCAGCCAGCTCTCCCAATAATTAAAAACATCCTTGGGAGCCTAAAACTACGCTGTCAGTTCGCGAGTCAGGGATGTACTCAAGTCGTCGAACAAGAAAGGTTGGCCCAACACGAACTCGTTTGCGATTTCTTGCCCTCTAAATGTAGTCACTCGGACTGCGAGGAAACTTTCCCAAGAAAGGATATCGCAAACCACGAAAACGACTGTCCACGGAGACTTGTTTCGTGTTCCCAGAACTGTGGCTTGGAAGTGAAGTTTGCGGAACTGAAAGATCACAACTGCATTCGGGATCTGCGAAAAACAATGACGGGTATGTTTGAATACAAATAATACCATTGCCCTATTTAGTAATTTACAATAAAAACTTTTCAAAAAGTCCCAACGGAAATCTCCATTCAACACTTTCAAAATAGCCTTAAATGAAATGGCAATATTCTTTTGGAGGACGTTTAAAGTGTCTATGCATCGAAATTTTTGGTTATATATTTATTTGTGAGTTGTAATATTCATTCCTTCCTGATTATTTTGGTATTCGGTGCACGGGAAGGTCCTTTTAAAATTTTAGCTGCAAACACGGCGTAATCGGTATGTGCTAAATGCCGAAACGAAACGACCGAAACGAAACAGCCGAAACGACCGAAACGAAACGACCGAAATGAATAACCAAAACAGGAATTTAGTAAACACCCCTCTCGAATAAACGCCCCTCCACAGGAATGGCTTTTAGTAAACACTCTCGAATAAACGCCCCCACAGAAAGGGATTTTAG
>JANSTR010153497.1:0-10652 GCA_025434805.1 Antipathozoanthus remengesaui
AATCTTGGACAAAATAGTTGAAATACTTAATTATAAATTAACGCCCCTCCCCCTCCCACCCCATGCAATGTTGTTTGCTTTCCGTTGCTGTTTAGACCACCATTGTAATGGGGTAGGGGTGAGATGTGGTAGATCAGTGCACATTGGCACCAACTGTTCCAACTAATTTTGTCCAAGATTGTAGCTGTCTTTCTCTCGCTATTTCTCTTGATTCTTTAATCAGCTTAAAGGAGTGTTCTATTGTTGTTCTTATTTAAAAGCACTTCATTACCCTGAGAAATAGGGGCGACGAGGCAGATTGAGATTTCTCAACTCCATTGATGTGTTATATTCACATTTTAGACACACATGCATTCCTCCTCGACCTTCCAAGAAGTGTTTGTGTTTTCCTGTGTTCTACTATTAACTGCTTAGGTGCACATGAACTATTGAGTTCATTTGCCAGCTTGTAGGACCAGTTCTTCACTGAGTGTGGAATGAGCCAATCACATTTGACTAAATTAAGTTATTTTTATAATGAATTAAATAAAAACCTTTGCTTGAATTGAGTCTGATATCTGATTGGACAATAAGGAGTGGTTTCATTTCCTTAATCATTATAATTAATATTATTAAATTAATATTAAATTATTAATTTAAGTTGCTACAGTCCATGAGTTGATTTGCTGGACATACGCTCTGTTTGCAGGTGGCTTTGAGGTAAATTTCATGGATGATGTAGGCCAGACATTACTCAATTGGGCCTCTGCTTTTGGTACACTGGAAATGGTGAGTTAAAATAATTTGAATTGAATAAGACTTGAGCTGGTACAAGCTGTCTTTGAGTGTGGATTCCAACTCACTATAATTTTTACACTTCCGTCTTTCTCTATGTGACAGCAGACTGTGCTTATTAACCCTTTCAGCCCCAAACACGACAATTGGTGTGTTGCTAAATTCTCCTAAACTGTCTCCAAAGTTTTCTTATAAAGAGATTGGGAAGCTTTGTTTTTCGTCATAGATAGTTTGATGTCTGTAACCAATTGCTTTATTTTCATAATCAAACAATATATTCTGTGTAGAAAATGTAAGGAGAAGATATGTGCTGATAAACTGGCTGGGGCTGAAAGGGTTAATGTTCTCAAACTGTTTATTAAACTGAGATATACCTGATGTGGGTAAAAATCTAAAATCTTTAAATTCCACTTCAAATTATGCAAAAGATGGGGAGAACCTGAGACTGAGAGTAAGAGAAACATAATTTCTTTGTAATTATACTGTATTTTACCAAGTAGACATCCATCCCCAAACTCTCACCAGATTTATTGCAGCACGGAGTGGGTACTTACTTGATCAAATACAGTAATTACAGACAGCTCGCTACTTAATAATTGTAGAAACTATTTCATTTAATTTGTTCTTTCTCATGTTAGGTTGAATACCTCTGTGAGAGAGGGGCTGATGTGAACAGAGGTCAGCGATCATCTTCACTACATTATGCAGCCTGCTTTGGAAGACCAGCTGTTGCAAAGGTATCTACTAAATAAATGTACTATTGATGATTGCTTTGACTATTGTCAGACCTTCTTCATAGTATTACGTGTAATATGAAGGTTACTAGCTAACTCTAGTAATTATTAAGAATTAATAAATGACCACTCATGCCCACAACAATGGGATTATATTCTACAGATGGACCCTAATAAGTTCAAAATCCCCACTAATTCAAAGCAAAGTTCATTTCCCTTGGTTTTACCCTACCTTTTTGAGTCATTTTACTCGGATAATTTGAACTTGGATAATTCGTCCTTGCTTATCCAAAGTAATTTCTGTTTCCTTGAAGTTGAGTTTTCTCCGATAATTCAAAGTTTAATTGCCAAGTTTAATGAACAACATCAGATAGTTGAAGATCACAATTGAACAAATGAATGCGTTTATCCAGTGAATACAGTCTGGGATTGTTCATTAACAGTAGTTCACAGTTCATTTATCCCTTCAAACATATGCTGCTGAGAGATCTGACGAGATTTGTTGTCACGTGAACGAACCACTCACATATATTAGAGAGAAAACGCTTGTTCATCTCAGAGGCAGCTCACAATTAAGTGTTTTTTTGCCAAAGCATTTTTATAGGTCTTTGCTTGTTCTACTTCTTGAAAGTATTTTTTTCTAAAAACTGTTTTGTTCAAGAAAGCAACATAACATTTGAAGGACATTTAGTGACAAAAAATGGTTGAACATTGTTTGGCTTTCAATGAAAAATTTCTGAAAAACTGTATTGATGAAAATGATTTAACATGTTAAAAACAATCAGAGACAACAAGTTGTCCACCAATATTGTGTTAATATTTAATGTAAATAAAGGTATACTGGTGTATTTATATTTGACCCTGATAATTTGAAACCGAGCTAATTCGAAGTCTTTTTCGTTTCCCTTGAAACTTTGAATTATCGGGGATGTTCAACTTTACTCTTTTGTGAAGTGTACAGGTATGTGGGTCTTTTAAGTCACCAAAGATAGCTTTTGAAGAGACCAGAACAACAGCCTAATTCTGTCTGCAGATTGCGATTCATTGTTCAACTATTATGATCGTGATTGTAACATTGTTTAAACAAAACTTTGACGCTATCATAAGGAGGATTTTATCAAAGGACAAAGATCTTCAGTTCTCAAACTGAAATCACTTTGATCAACTGTAGAACAGTCTTAGTCACAATCAGGCAGTTTTAAAGATACCAGACAGTGTAAAGATTCAAATGACTTATTGTGTTCAAGGGATAGAATGCTCTTTCATATTTGTAATAAAAGATGTTCCTGCTTCCCATCCAGACTCTGTTGAGGCATGGTGCTAATCCTGACTTGAGAGATGAAGATGGCAAAACACCAATGGACAAAGCCAGGGAGAGGAATGATGAGGGCCACCGGGAAGTAGTACACATTCTGCAATCACCTGGTGAGTTTGTGTGATGTAGCAGTACACAACCCTTTAGTTTTGCAACTTACAACTACTTGCTATAGTATATTATGGTGTCATGGAGAGACCACAGCCACAAATACAATATGACCATTTATTTCAATTTGATACAATTTTTATGTTTGTTGGTATTCTTGGTAAAGATTAGACTGTCCTAGCATTATAAAAATGTTTATTTGACACATATAAATATCTGATAGAGATTTGTTCTGGAACTGACACCCAGACCAGTATGTAAATTTTCATCTCACTGTAGGTTTTAAGATATACACTTTATAATGCCCACTTACCAGTCCATTTCTTTAAAAAAATGATATGCGTGCTTTAAAACGCACACATTATTTGTCTCTTGCATGTGATTCACACTTGTTCAGATTGTTGGGAGTAGTATAGTGAAACTTATTAATTGTACATTTTTTGGAAATCAATTATTGTTGCATTACAATACTACTATGGAACCACGAGAATTGTGTAATACTCGTTATCACCAGCACAACTGCTATTTGGATATTCTTGACCACCACCAATCCTGCATCATTCCAGAATTCAAACATGGCACTTGAACTCGTACAGTTGTGACCGGACCTCGTTTGGGTATTTTAAATGGTTAATTTTCCTGTGAACTTTATTTCGCTGTAAGGGTGAAGAAATTGACATCTCAGATGTGTGATTGATCGCATGCCTAATTCTTCTTATGTGTGTGCCAATGTGTGCGGGTGCAATCGTACACATTGAAATGAATGAGACTGACTTACGATGTGCAGTTTTTTTAGCAACTTGTCTCGCAATGCCATTGTATAGTGTATCACCCCTTGAACAACTTGTCTTGCAATTTGGAGTCGATTTCTCCAAGAGGGCATGGTTTGCATGCATTTTTGCCAAGCCATTAATGCAAGTCCTCCTCAGTCTACCTTGGCCAGTGGTATTGCATGTTGTTGAGACTGCTTTGCAGTGTAACACCTATCTTTGGTAACGCTATGATTTGTGAGACATGTTGCTGGGAAAATTGCACAGTGTAACCGGGATTCTACAGGTTCTAAGAGTTTCAAACAAGAAAGAAGTACAGTATTGTCCAGAACTGAAAAGACTAGGGCCAATTTTGTAGTGGCCCCAGGCCTGCTCATCCAAAAACTGCAAGAACTGCAAAATCGGCCCTAATCTTTTCAGTTCTGGCCAATTTCAACTAGATCGCATATTAGGGATGAATCACACAAGCTGGTTATATAGGAAGGAGGAAGTATCCAGTATGGAAATGCACTTATCTGGCTGCATGTGCGAGTGCATTCAAACTTTCTTGCCAAATAGTTATGGCTCACCAATCGGTTGACAGAGCACTTAAATGGCTCCAAGGATTGATCCAATTTTATATATACACTCATCCATTTCATGATTTATCCCTAATTCAATGATTCAATTGTTAATCTATAGGAAATTCACTACCTGATTTGGGTATTTAACTATTGTTTATTATTTTTCTTTTGAAATTTAACGTGGAATACCCTTGTCAGTGCAATGAATTTTCCTGTAGAGAAAGTTTCTTTGTCAAACAGACCAGCATTTGCAACATTGCAATAGCCTGTTTACAAAACATATACAAAAACAAGAATTATATTTCCTAAATCTTTGTTTCAAAAGTTTTTGAAACATCTGGAAACCCATGGAATATAATCACACGAGACTCCCAAAGGTTGGACAAGATCTTGTTATAATTTTATCAACAATTGTATTAATAAATTATATTTAACTGCTTAAACTAAATCAGGTATTATAATTGGTTTGCTAGAAACAGTGCTGGAATATACTTATCTTTTGTTATTAGGAGAGTGGATGGTACCAGTAAGTTCATCTGCTTCGTCGGCCTCATCTTCTACTTCCTCATCTGCTTCAACATCAGCTGCTTCATCAGCCCCATCTTCCTCGCCATCAACACCACAACCCATCCTACTCCCATCAGAGGAGGAGAAAAAGGAGCAACTTGAGGAACAAAAGGGAGACCCAGAGATGGCTCCATTGTATTTGCGGCGTCTTTTGCCTGTATTTGCAAAGAGTTATCTTTCTACCATGATACCTTCTATCAAGAAGGCTTCCCTGGCATTGATGAGGAAAATGATCCATTACTCTACACAACCGTTAATACAGGAGCTGGCACAGGTCACAAGCATTGCTTCAGCCATTGTAGAAGTCATAGCTGTTGTACTTGATCATGAGGTATGCCACTCCACTGGTCTAGTTATATAGTGTGCAAACTGCCAATGAGACAGGCAACCTTTGAGACCTGCTCCAATTGTGAGTTACATTACAGGAAACTGACAGGAGCAAAGATAGGATTTCAATCTTACAACTGTTGTGCACGTTTCAGCTTAATATTAATGTTGTGTTTGTTTTATCTGACTTTGCTTGTGGATATGATCTTTGTGAACGTCTTGAACAAATGTTATTGAAATTAATTTCAGGAGGATGATGATGGCCACCTCATGGCATTACAGATTGTTCAAGATCTTCTTGAAAAGAATTCAGAGACTTTTGTTGACCACTTTGCACGATTAGGAGTGATCAGTCATGTAGCAGAGCTGGCTGGTCCTCCTATGGATCATCAGTGTAATGAACAACAACAGAGCTCTACACAAGAGCAAAAACATAACCAGGAGCAAAATGAAGGACAAGACCAACAGTCAAGCTTGGAGCAGAATCAGAATGCTGAGCAGAATCAACTCGAGCAGCAGCAAAACCAGGAGGAAGTAGATGGACACACACAAGAAATTGGAGGTGAACAGTCCCAGGATAACAGTAGAGAAATTGAAGAACATCAAAACCAAGAGCTAAATTTAGTAGTGTTACAGAACCAAGGAGAAGAACAGTTACAAGATGAAGGTCAGATCCAGATTGGTGACCAAGTGGAGGAAGAGAACAGTCAGGGGGAGGATATGGAAATTGGAAATGACCAGGGTGACAGTGGTGAGGAGAGAGAGAAGAGTGAACCACCCAGTGAGAAAAAGGTATAATTTCTTGGCAGCATCTCTTCAAGGCCAGTTTACTTAGATGTCTCACCAGTAAATTGTTCTCACTATGATAAATACCTATCTTTATGTCAATAGGATAATGCATTCAGCCCATCTGTGAATGAACTGTTGTCAGTGGAGGTTCTACACAATCATAACTCAGATCTAGTTGCTGATTTACCTTTTTGCCTAGTCTTCAGCTAAAGAAAACATTGCTTTTGGTAGATGCATCATTTCAGTGGATACACTTTTCACAAATTGTATCAAAATTTACTGTTACTCACTAGACCTAATTTCTCTCTATATGGGCTTTTAATCCTTCTTAGTCCTTTGAGTGGATTATAGGTTCACAAGCTCCGTCATTTTCAGTGATGTCTAACCATTTCACTCCTGCCAAGTTGTCAGCTTCTATTTTCTCTTACTGTCAATGTTTAGATAGATAGATACATACATAGATGCCTTTATTTGAAATTAAAAGTGAAAAAAACCTTAATGCTCAGTGCTCTCCTGCTATCAAGGGAAGCCCTGAGATAAATATTACAATAAAAATGTGAAATATATATGTGTACATACATATCAGATATTTAATACAATGAATAAAAAATCCCCAAAACTTTATTTGGATTACGTACCCATTTGGTAAAAAAACTGATTAGCACCTAAAATATATAAAAAACCTATTTACAAGAATTATGATTATTGAAAACACTGACACCATGAAAATAAAATGATCTTGTAGCCACTTCCATACGAACTGCAGGTGGATGTAATAAATAACTTTGGCGTGTTTTGTGCATGCACAAATCCTGGTTAATGGCAAAGCAGTTCTTAAAATACTGAGGGCAACTACCATTGATACTCTTTTGAATAGGTTGTAAGACATTTCTTTGTACACCTTGAATTAAGGTCTTGCCACTTTAACGCATTAAGGATGTGTGTAGATATTTTAGTTGAGTGGATTATAGGTACACAAGCTTAGTCACCTTCAGTGATGTCCACCCATTTCACTCCTGCCGAGTTGTCAGCTTCTACACGTACTGTCAAAAAGGAACCACCATCTTACATGAAATACAGATTCTCCAAACCTATTTATATAAAATATATGGGAATATGTTGGGATAATTAACCAAATATGTTTAGTAAGTGAAAAGTGTTAAGATATGTTTTTAATTCTAATCTTAGCTCAGTGTTGTGTTTACTTTGCGACAATAAATTATTTAAATATCTTGTTTTCTTATCTAGAGTGAGGAAGTGGTACAGGAAGATGCCAGTGAACTGGACCAGGGTAAACCCTATCACTGGCATGACTGGTGTGTTGTACGGAGTAGGGACTGTCTGTATCTGTGGAATGAGTCTTGTGCTCTGGAATTGTCCAATGGCAGCAATGGCTGGTTCAGATTCATACTTGATGGCAAACTGGCAACCATGTACTCTAGTGGCAGCCCTGAGGGGGGCTCTGATTCTTCAGGTACTACAGACATCACTATTTGTTTCAATGAACTGCAATTGGAAATAATGTTGTTTTGGTATGTTTATTAGTCCCAAGGAGAATGTGTATAATCATAAAATATATAATTTCTTCCTCTAACGTACATGTTGTAGTGAAATTTGTCCTTTGGTACAATTTGGATTTATACCATTTCAAGTTTTTTGAAGTGGTACAGGTTTTTTTTAAAGGCTGATATTGCAGTGCATGTGGTATGAAGATATTTTGATAATGTTAAAACATTTGAAGTAGTTAGGGTTATGTTTAGGGCTAGGATTAGAGTTAGAATCAAAGTTAGGTTTGGGGTTAAATACAAATATTAATAATAGTTGTAATATATTTATACAACCAAAAACATGGGAATTTGCAAGAATATAATTATAGTAGTGCAAACCCTTTGCAATGACTGTTAACCTACAGTTTTCAGAAATTAGTTTATTATTTTTTGCAACTGAAAACAGTTGTCTGTTGTTCCTTATCAGAGAGTCGTGGGGAATTTCTGGAAAAGTTACAGCGAGCCAGAGGTCAGGTTAAGCTTGGTATTACCAGTCAACCAATGCTCTCATCACCAGGGCCAACAAAGATGGTGATTGGTAACTGGTCACTCAGCTGTGTCAAAGAAAAGGAAGTGATCATTCACAATTCAGATGGACAGCAAGCTACAATACTAAGAGAGGACTTGGCTGGGTTTATATTTGAGTCAAATCGTGGCACAAAACACACTTTTAATGCTGAAACCTCGCTTGGCCCAGAATTTGCTGCAGGGTGGAGTGGCAAAAGAGGAAAAAGGTTTGTTTCTAAACTTGAAGCTCAAAAGCAGAAGATAAGGTCTCTAGCGACAGAAATCCAGGAAAAGTACTTTGTTGCTGCTCAGCAGACTCCGAGAGAAGTTGTGGCCAAGCTGCAAAGAATTGTTGCTGAACTAAATGAGGCTTGTTTACTGCAAGAGGCTCAAGAAAAGGTAAGGATAATAAAGATAACTATTAGATATTCTTATATAAATTTAGGTGTAATACATCTCTGTGTTCTAGAATTTCATATTTTCACATGTGAAAATAATGTCACCTTTTCACATGTGAAGATGTCAAACTGCGACTTGTATGCATCCTGAAAATCCTTGAGTTTCTTTATTTTGAGACTTGTTATAGTACAGTATTCCTTGAAAACCCTACAAAGTCCTGCAAAAATTCTTGAACTTTGAGTTTCTTTCAGGATGATTTGTTTCTTGCTTTTGATGATCTACAAAAAATATATGTATGGCCTTAAAGGCTGCAGGAGTATTCTGTGTCTTTGAAATGTTTGTACAGACCTTGAAATTTTCTGAAGAACTTCCAGAATTTTCCCAGATCGCAATGTTTACCAAAATATCATCCAATCAAGATAGATATTTTGTATTATTTCAACAAGTCAGGGCTCCTTAACTGCAGCCACCGTTAATACTTTTTCTGCTATGGAATTATTGTAGGTGATAAATAGAATATTCTAGATCATGAAATAAGTAAAATTTAGGAATATGAGAATGCCCAAGCGTTGAATATTTACGGTTCTCCTTATAACTTTTATGATTGTAAGTGAATACAGGTAGCCACAAATCATGTGCATCTATCAGATTTCAGCACAGCTATTGCCTTGCAAGTGCTAAGTAGTGCAGATGACTTCCTAAGAGCAGTGATATATTCCAGTGTGTGTGTTTGGGTTACTATGAAACTATGAATTTATAGTTTCATGTCTTAACTGAACAACTGTTCCTTTCACCAGCTGGAAGGTGAACAGGTTTGGAGAGGTAAAGCATATGAAGCACTGAAGAGCTTGTTACAGATTCTGTTAGATGACAATACTGTGTCATCATTTGAGTTACAGACTAATGGATTGGTAACTGCACTCCTGAACTTTTTAAACAAGGTATGTTGATTTCTTAATAAAATATTTGCTGATCTTATCTGAGGATTTGTGTTTCCAGGTTGTTGTATTCAGATTGTTCTATTTTGGGAGAGGGCACCACAGTCTTTGCTCCATTCATGTTGTGTACCACAGAACGTGATCAGAAGTCAGTTAATGTATTTGTTTGTATATAATTGTTAATCTGGGTTTAGACCCACACAAACAAGAGATAGTGTATAGTATATTGTAAGATGATAGACAGTAAATACATGCTGTACATATTATATATCTCACCAGTTTAACCCTACATAGTTGCATAATGAGAAAGCGCACACTGTGATACAAATTTTTATTAGCATGCAGTCATGCAAAATATGGTGATTTTAGTGACATGTACAAGTTATTTAATTAATTATTCAATTTAATTTACTTCACCTTTTTTATATAACTGTGTCTTTATCTTCACATTATTCAACTTTCACTAACATCATCTTGCCTGTTTTGGGGAAATATTTTATGATCTTGCTTTCAAGTTTTCCAAGTAAATTTGTAGTTTTGCAGCATCTATAAGTTCAGTATCATTGTTGCACTCTTTGTTGAAAATGCAATGATGTATTCGTTCATGACACAAGTGCAAATCAGGAATGCAACAAATCATAATTTTGTTTACAGCCCTCGATACTTGGAAGTCCAGAGGATGAAAATCTACAGAATGCTGCTTCAGAAAGGGTGGCTGGTCGAGTTTCCGTGTTCAAGTCAGCATTTGGAGAGACAGAAATGGACATAAATGAGGAAAGGTTGTTAAATGTGATTTTTCTATTGTGGTTTAAGTCATTCATTAATTATAACAATTAATTCATGTGTTCATAGCCAAATACTCCATATGACATATATAACCAAGCAACTTATTTTGTGTGACTGGGTTATTATATGTAAGGAGAAGATACATTATTACTGATAAATTGGCCGAGGTGAAAAGGTTAATGAAACTGCAAATAGTTGTTTTTAAGGCAAATATACCAAGTTTTTTACGGTAATAATGTCAGTTAAGATCGGAAAAGTACGACCGAACTGTATTTTAAATAACGTTTCTTGCTTATCCTGCATTTTGCGTTTATACCTGTGGACGGGAATTTTCCGCATAAAATAGCCTGGAAATTAACCTTATGACCCTTGTTGATTCATTGTAACGAAGAGATTCAATGCATTGTATTTGTATAGCATAAAATAATTTCTTTGACAAGTAAATGTTCTTAACCCTGAAACGTATAGGCCAAAAACCATAACATTAATGTCGGGGGGGGGGGAATTATTTGGACTCCCCTGTAATTT
>JANSTR010153508.1:0-10650 GCA_025434805.1 Antipathozoanthus remengesaui
ATGATGTTGGTGGTGGTATAAAATCTTTAACGAGGAAAGCTCCCGTCACATAGTGAGGTTTTCAGGGAGGTCCTCAAAAAATACTCAAAAAACTATATAAATTAAAAGTTAACACTATAAGGAAAGATCAAATAAAAGAGTTCTATCTACACAGTCAATAATTTTTTTTTGATTTTATACTTAAAAACAGTCCGAGGCATGGAGTCAACAACCGACTTGTAACAGGTCGCTCATCTGGCAGGTTCTGGCAGCCTTGGAAGATAGCTAGTGCGAGTGTTGTAGGGCTCAGAGTGTTCTTGTTTAAAACATTTAAAATGTTCTGGGATTTCTCCCTTCATAGCTTTCTGAACCAAAATATACCGATAGGCAAAACGTCTAGACACTAACGGATCCAATTCAATGATGAAAAAGCTTCAGTTGAGGATTGTTTCTTGCCAAGTTGATTTTCTTGGCAAACCGGTTTTAAAATGTTTGTAGTTGATGAAATCGCGCTACAAACCATTCTTTTTTTGCTTTGTTATATACTTTTCTATAAAATTTCCAAAACTCGGAATAAATATCTAGAGTCTTGTAACCAATTAAGCCCAACGTAAAATATGCCTTGTTATGCATAAATTTTGATTTGTGACATCAAAGAGGTATATGCCATGTCATATATACATGAGCTGCTATGCGGCACTTTGTAATAACTACGCGTTTTGTAATAAGGGGTTGTAACGTTTAGCCAGTAATTACTTTCGAATTCGTTTATCTTAACTAAACTTAATAGGGGATATATGAAGTTCATCTTCGAGTGGTGAAATATTTTTAACACGAGAAGCTAAACTTCATATCTTCAAGCCAACGTGTAATTTTCCTTTTATTATATAAACACATCCACAAACAAAAACTACGGAACACGTCAAGAATGAACTGGAAAACACTGGAAGTGACATCATCGATATCCTTTAGTGAAAATATGAAAAACATCCTACTCAGGTTCCGGATATAATTCGTATGAAAAATGCGAGTAGTGTATTTACCAGTAAAGCATTACTGTCTATATAAGAACAGAAATACTAGCAAGCGGTACACTCAAGAAGCATATTATTATCACTTGACATAAATGATCCCATTCTCTATAAATTAAACATGTGCTCCATTTGTGCGAAGTAGATATGTTTATTCGTACCATCAATATCTGTCATTTTGTTTTATAACTTACATCTCAAGTAATAGCATTTTTTTCAATTTTTAACATAGTCCCCAAGGAAATTAAGGTGCTGTGAAGATTCATTATGACGCAGCCGGAGGGAACTGGATGTTGTTTATAGTTTCAACCAAACCAATAAATACTGCGCTGCCTTTGAGGGTGCAACTGTTTTATCACTCGATTAAGCGTTTGCAATTTAATTTAAAATCATTTTTTGCCAATTTTAATTTTGATGAGACCGAACAGATTGACCGGAAATGAAACTGACTGTGTAGAAAGGAATTTTTGTTTGCTTTCAACTAAAACACATAAGTAGACGATCAAAATGTTTCATCTACAGAATTGGCTTTTAACACTTTCACAGAACTAGAGGGACGAAGGTGATGAGTTTGACCGAAACCTGGATTTCCGATGTCATCCATACAAACAAATCAAAGTTATTGGATAGATAGATAGATTGTTTTTCTATCTGTTGATAAAAGTTGCCGACACTAGCGAGCTTATATATAATTATAAATAAAGTAAATATCAGTGCAATTAC
Source organism: Antipathozoanthus remengesaui (assembly GCA_025434805.1). Classification (NCBI taxonomy): domain Eukaryota; kingdom Metazoa; phylum Cnidaria; class Anthozoa; order Zoantharia; family Parazoanthidae; genus Antipathozoanthus; species Antipathozoanthus remengesaui. The sequence goes on from JANSTR010153508.1 coordinate 1,734, forward strand.
CTTTGCGTCTGGCAAGACTACCGAAAGCTGTTCTGTCTCAGGTGAGTTGCAGATTCCACGCTACTTTGGGTACCATTTTTTAAAGTCTTTCGCCAAAAATTCTGACATGTGTAGTTTGGTTTTACATGAACTCAACAAGTATCCCCAGCACCGTTACGAATTGTCAAATACTTTGTTGCTATTAGATGACATAGTCAGCAAAACCCCTGAAAACCACCCGTTCTCTCTTTGTCAAAAGTTTGCAAATCGTAGGTTTTATATAATCACATGTTTTATATATATTTTATAATTTCTGGCGCGACGTCCATTACTCTGGAAAGCAAATGATAACATTATTAATATTATATGTATGATCTTTGGACCAGCCTTCTCGGTTTTTGCATAGTTCAACAGAATATCCCTTGCTTTTAGTAAGGTAAAGCTACCTTGACTGAGTGAACACCAATTTCACCCGCTACTGAATATTAAGATATACTCTTTTTTTATAAGAACGTCAGGCTGAAAATCGGTCAAAATGTATGAACATGCTAAAAACACACCTGAGGCTGAGAAATGGCCGAGAACTTTGTTCTGTTACATAACGACACGAATCGCCTAAAAGTCGATAATATGGGGGAGTGTGCGTGGTTGGCTCAGTCGGTTAGATCTGTGACTGCCAATCCAAGATCCCGTGTTAAATCCCCGGCCTTGCCGAGGGTTGAATTATTTCGGGACCTTCTTTCGCCACACAGTCCGTGGACAGGGACGTTAAGCCGTTGGTCTAGTCTCTCGACCTTCTATCGGGGGACTTAAAAAGAACCTACAAACTCCTCGACAAGAGTAGGGTTTAGATCCGGTGTTGTAGTCTATTCCTGGTTGCAGGGGGTATTTCCCTTCAATAAAAACTGCGTGACTGCCATTGCGCCTATAAAAAGCAGTCTGTACACCAAAGTCCCCCACCAATAATGTAAAACCCCAGCAATTCAGCCTAGGGCTGCTATCGGAGTTAAAGTCGACCATTACCTCTCTATCTATCTAGACAAGACAAGACAAGAATTTTTATTAGCTCCGTGTCCATGTAGTGTGTACCTTAGATTACATTTGATCTATCGCTCAAATCTACAAATTATTTACCCTTAGTCCCGCGTTACTGGAAACAATCAGAAGAGATTTGCAACTGAACTCGAGTGAGTGCCACGAGGAAAAGGTAATGCGACACCAAGCGTCAAACGGAAGTTATACAAAGCTAACCTAAGGTAAATAATTAACTCAATAAATTAGCATCATGTGTACTGATAGTCTTACTTTGTTCATCTTCCTCATCTTTATCTTGTATTTGTTCAGACTCATCTGCAAGAAAGATGTTTTTTTTGTAACGAAGAATAATGTTAATTTTAATGGATTCTTCTAATTCGGTAACAGGAATGACTACTGAAACCAAAACCACAAAAATGGCAAAAAACACAACCTGCTTTAACGGGTTGATAAACGGGTTTGCTAAACCGGTTCAGAAAACCAAATCGAAGTATAGTATGAAGTATGTATGAAGCAGATCAAACGAATACATCCCAACCCATTACTTCTGGTTGAGTCCAACCCCCTTTGATCCAGTTGAGAAAACAAAATGGAGGTATAGTATATTCTGGGGTTTTGAACTGGAACTAATGGGTTGATCCAACCGATACGTTCCAACCCGTTCAATGCTATTGAGCCTTGTGCTAGATTGAGTTGTGAAAACCAAAACAAAGTGTTGTACATGTATGAACTATGATCTGAACCAGGTAAAATGGGTTGACCAACTGGATAATCCTAACCCACTACATCTGAGTCAAGATTACTCTTATAAAGGTATTCATATAAGAAAAGGATTAACACTTGGTGCATTTTAAAAGAAAATTTGTTTTGGCTGAGCTTAGCCATTCATAATTTCTTTTTGGAGTTAACCATGAATACTCCGGCTCAATATGTTCAATTTTTTGTTTGATTGATGATACAAATAAGTATTGTACATATACTTGGAATAGCTGTTCTATAGAATACCTAACCAACTTGTTTCTGATGGATACTCAAGCTATTCTAGAGCTAATAGGAGATGCTTAAGTGTTGCCTGTTCAGTAAGTGAAGAACACAGGGACATGGATAGATAGTACATGTAACATGAATATAACAGTGAAAGGTTCGAACCCAGGTGAGTCAATGTTGTGGTTTGAGTGATCGTCCGGGTTTGTAGTGTAGTCCTGAGAATTAAGGACTGTTGTTGGTATTGACTGCCGTTTCAACAACCTGAGCAGAATGATGGCTTCCGCTCAGGTTGTAGAAATGTCAGTCAACACCAACAACAGTCCTTCTCAGGACTACACTACAAACCCAGACGATCACTCAAACCACAACAGTAACATGAGTCTTCAAGTTAATATCAATAACATGTGTAAAGCAGCCTATTACCACATTACAAATGTAAGACAAATAAAAAAGTATTTAAGTAACCAAGCAACCCAGACACTTGTTCATGCCCTAATAACTGGGCACATTGACTATTGTAATATTAGTATTTTGTATGGGTTACTGTACCAGCCAAACAAATGGCAAATTTACAATGACTCTAGAATTCCACAGCAAGACATATTTTTAAGATTCCAAGACTTTATCACATTTCACCATTCCTATGTACGATTCATTGGCTCCCAGTGGACTTTAGGATTCAATTTAAGATCATTATAATTACTTTTAAAGAAATCCATGGACAAGCTTGAGTATATTTACAAGAACTCATTAGCCTAAAGGAAGATAAGAGATACAATTTAAGATCGTGTGCAATGGGAATCAAGCTTCAAATGCCAAGAACTTTAACTGAAAAGACATTGGTTGATCGACTGCACTTTTTAGCTGCAGCACCTAAACTGTGGAATGGGTCATCATCACAAATACAAAACGAGCCCAGTTTTAGTTTAGGTTTGAAGGAACTACTTAAGACATATCTTTTTAGATATTTAGCTTTTAATTAGGACTATTCTTTACACCATTGTACATGTTAGTACAATTAATGCAGCATTCCTGCATTGCAGGTTTTTTTTTCAAAGACAAACCTCTTCTAGAGGGGTTGCTGTAGCATATTAAACAGACAATCGAATGTCCAAGCTGAACGACGTAACCCAAATCAGAAATTTATTGCAAGCCAGTAGGGGTAGACTCACTACCTAAGCAAAATTTGTTATCAGTGAAATAATCCACCATATGTCACACATTTTATTGTTTATACATGTATGCTATCAGCATGTTGACTCAACCAATACTCGTGAGTACCAAGTTGCAAGTGTTTACGAGTCCATTGTTTCATTGATTCACTCATTATAAATGAGTCACTTGTAAGTGGCGATAGTATTTGCGAGTGAAAAATACACTCATGAAAACTCGCGCAATGTGATATAACTCACGGACTGTACTGTGTATTACCTGTTGATGACTTGCTACAACTGACAACTGGTAACCCATCTGGTGGTAAAAGAAAATTGATGCACATTAACTGGCTATAGAAAAGTCCTGAGCTTGCAGGAATGTAAATTTTTATAGGCAAATCTTTCCTGACATCATTGCTTACATTCTGATTCACTAGCAAATGCACTTACTGGGAGAATCATGCTAGATGAGAACAACTGAATTCTGATCCTAATAAAGCTTTTCAAACTTATACCTATCAATAAAAATTGCAGCTTTTTACGTTCGGTTTTTTAGAATATATTAGCTTTCAAAAATATTCAAAACAGCTTGGTGGCAAAATCATTAATGAGCCACAAATTTGCTAAAAAATTGGAGTTTTTTAACACACGTCACACAAAATGTACATCTTTAACATATTTGACTGAAATTTTCTGACAAAAATTATGTTTCAAAGCCTTATCATTATTCACAGCTGATCATTTACATGTAATTGCTCAGTAAGAAAATATGGCATGTATGCTAATTTTGCAAAATGACGTCAGGGAAGATTTGCCTATAGCCAGTAACTTCAGTTACAAATAAGTAAGTTCCCAAAGGCAGCTGGCCTTCACAAAAGAATAAAAAGAATTGCATGGGATGCCACAAAAACTGTTTTTATAATAGATTTGCTTTGTACTTTGGACAGAACACCTCAAACTTCACAAGCATTGCAAAACATCTTGTCAATATGTTTAGAATACAAATTATGTCGCTCTAATAAAGGCCACCTTGTACATTTCAAATTTTGGTCATATTTTGTCACTGTCACTGTCATTGATGTAATTTAATGCATTGGCACAACACATTGTACATAGATCGATCTCTCCACAACTGCATGAATATGGTCCATTGACCTAACCATAATGCTCAACACTGCAGGGATAATTGAGATTTTATGAGTCTTTTATGAGTCTATTGCCCACTGCTGGCATGTTCACTGGCTTCAGGCTCCTTCACTGCAGTAGCAAGAATACATGTACACATTGATGTGTTTATTAGTTCAAAAGTTTGACAGGTTTGTTTGTTAAATAACTTAACTCTGTTTACTATTTTGATACATGTACTTTCAGAGGATCTTGACGTGCAATGCATACTGTAGAAAGATATGCAAGCAGAGACATGCACTCTTAAAGAACATGTATGCTTACCTACATGTATCTGTGATTAAAGATCAACCTTTAAAGGCTTAGTAGAAAAAGTAATTTAAAAACAACAGATGAAAGGTTTTGACAAGGGTGTGCTTATGATTCTGCATTTTGAAAACATAACATATTTTGCTTGAATGTGTGCATTAATTTTAACACGACTCAAAAGTTACATTTGACTCACTGAGTCACATATTAAAGTTTTCCTTGGAAAAATACCATTATAATTATTGACACTATCCTGGAAAACATACCATCATGCATGATTCGGGATTGGGATTAGGGATTTTTAAGGGATAGGGACAGGTATCAGGACCATGCGTAAACAATTAATGGCCAGTTCCAAAACCCGAAGACTGATTTTAAATAATGAATTTGTGGAGTCTGTCATTTTGTACATCACTTATTAGCTACTTGTTTGAATTGTCTTTTAGGACAATCGGAAAGGTTTGGGAAAATAAATTGAATAGTGTTTATAGCACTATAGCGCAGAATCAAAAACGATTGCTTTCACTTTATGCAAAACAATGTACGCCAATTTGTCATCGTTGACTGACCATGTTTGGTTGAATTGTTCAACCACTTGTTGAATTGTTCACTGTAAAGTATATTCTGTATTCTGACAAATGAGATCAAAACTCAAAACTGTTTGTGGCCTGACAGAACATGTGTACATGTAGTCTAACGGCAATTTTTATTCCATTGGAATTAGTTGTTTTCCAGGTGGGTAAACTGCTCTGTGTCCGTTTACAATATGGCAAGGACTGGGTTTCATGCATTAAAAATGCAAGCAAGCTGGCATCGACCCGACTATCTCTTGAATGACGATAAATTATTGAATCGATAAACCATTGCGCCTTTGGTTTTGAATAACAATCAAGATGCAAGTTAACAGCCCAGCAAAGATCAAGCACTGATTAATATCCAATATAAAAACAATGTTCTACAGTATGCGCTTATGGCAAAACAAGTCCGTACTCCAATCCCAAAGATTATTGCAGGCGTATGCCAAGGATTTTTTCTTACCTCGCATGCTCAGAAGACTTGTATCTGCATAGCTTGTAACTAAACTGGAAAAATAAACCTTAGTTTGCAGCCAGCACATTGTATGCTGTCATTGCTCGGCACTATCGATTTGGCTTTGGACCTGCATTGCTGCAAATACTTAATTACTTTTGTTATTCCCTGAAGCACTTAAATGGTCAACAAGGGATTTAGTTTTATAACTTTAGTAACTTTTAACATTTTTGAGAAATGACTCCTTCGAAACTAAATGGCAATGACCTTACTGATTCTAAACATTTTGGGTACTCAATCCAGGCCATTTCCAGCCGGAGAGCCTTTGCAACAGAAAAACAACCAATAGAACAGCTTCTTCCATATGGTAGCAGTCCACCATAATTGAAAAGGTATGGAAAATTGAGAATGAAGATTTTCATTCCGATTTTTGGGTGTTGACAAAACCTGGACCCCCTTTCTGGACCCTATTCTGCCGGACCTGTCAACTTTTTTGGTTGTACATGTATGTACTTCTTCAGCGCAGAGAACACATCTGGGACTGAAAAACTGTATCCACCTTGCGGTGTTTCAGAATAAGAGCTGAATTTAATTTTGATATGAACAACCGCAAGGAAAAACATCTAGAAGAAAAGGGCAAAGTTTCCTTTATTTTAATAATGGGATCTTGTTTTCAAAACATCAATATGTATGTTTCAGTGTGAAAATTGAACATTTTGATTGGGCAACAGAGAACATGAGACAGCTTGACCTTTGTGGTTTTAATTTGTTTGCACCAATTTTTACATGTGAACTCACCAAAAATATACCAAAAATCATGTACAGCAAGTTACATTTCAGCTACAGTGTAATTTAAAACTCTGAAACAAATGAAAGTCAAATGGTTACAACCACAAATACTTGACGCTAGTGAATATACAATCTTAAGAAGTTTTTCAGAAATTAAGCAGGACACTGAAGGGCCAAAATTATGAACAAACGTTTCAGCCAATACGGACTCTGCTGACTGTTTGAAATGTGATGAAATTTCATCAGTTTGATTCTCTTGCTGCACATTTAAACAAGTCTGTTGCTTATACATGTATGTTCTTCGAAATAAACAACTTTCTTCTTGAAAATGTAATAGCCAACAAAACTAATAAAAAACAGAAGAGCTTAATAAACAAATGTGTGGCAGCCTAAAACTAGGAAGGGTAAAGTCCAGCTTGTGCAATGGATCAATTAAATTCACATTTTACATGTATAACACTGCATGATTGCATGAAGACAATGTTATTTTTCCTGCTGACCATTCATTAACTGAGTAACACTGCATGATCGCATGAAGACAATGTTATTTTTCCTGCTGACCATTCATTAACTGAGTATTAGCAGTAGTAACATTAGTAGTGTGCTGTACATCAAGCATAAATCCCAAAAGTGAGTTTCATGACACCCGATTTGATTCCCAATGCATGTACATCCATCTGGATGCTATTGTTTGTGATCCCCAATCCCATCCCGATCTAGAGCTGGAGGTCTCAAGACCTGAATCTCGGTCCCAATGGTATGTTTCCCGAGAGCGGTAACTGTAGATTAGTATTTTTAATGTAAACTTTGTGTACAATTCTCTGATCTGAATGCATGCTCACTGGCCTCTGTTGATGTTACAGTGTATGTATGCACTAAATTAGTGTTTGTCGACTTTGAAAGTTTTGACTTTTCTGTATGGGTTAACCCTTTCACCACCAGTCATTTTCCGCCATTTTTATAATAATTCAGTGTTGATAGCTTTTTTAAAAAAATAACAGCCCCTGATCAAACACAGGGCTTCTCTTTCCATCTGGTCGAGGTGACCTGGGACTGAATATACAGAGAATTGCTTTGTTGGCGCCATCTTGGTTCTAACGGCTCTGACGCTTGGCTTGTTTGGAGCAACGTACTCAATCAAGTTTTGGCATATTTTATGAATTTTCTCAACCAAAAGGGGACTCTGACCACATCATAAAGTGGAGTGAAGAGTTTAATTTGCTCTGGTTCGAAGAACTCAGACCCAGAGATAACACTTTAATGCCATTCAGGCTAGAGTTCGCAGCCTTCCGGCTCGCCACAGCCCAATTAAAGGTTAAAATAACTTTTTTTTATCAGGGAAAAAAAGACTCTGTGTTTTCAGTTTGACCAAAAAAAAATTTTGCTGAAATGTAAATATATTAGAAAACTACAAAAACAAAAACACATAATTTCGAAAAGAGTTATGTGGACCCTTGGGTTTCAATCAAAAACCCTCAAATTGCATACTCATCGATCAAATTATGTCATTGTTGAAGATTCTCCCCTTCCCTCCTCCCCCCCACCCTCTGCCTTCATTTTTCCTCTCCCCAGTTTTTCTTTTGCTCACACTTCCAACATGGCAGCTTGTTCGACCAATGCTTGCTCTTCCACCTAAAAAACATGCAGCTGCTACGCATGCTACTTAAATGTACATTAGGGCTCTTTTACCAAGGTTAAAAATAAATGTAAGTCAAGTTGAACTATAAGTACTACCTTTATGCAATGGGCAAACAAGGATATCCAACTCTCCATACCAAGTGCTTTGGTTACCTGCAACAATATAAGCACACAAAAAAATATAATTTAAACTAGTAATCACAGATTAACGAAGTGCGTTCGACTTTGGAGCAAAATCCTTAGCCGTTTGGTTTTCAAGACAGTGGTAAACAAAGTAAGTAACTGCTACACCAAAAAAATTAACATTTATTGCGAAGTATAATGAAGACACAATGCTATTTAAAAATATTTAGAGTGTAGAACACAACAAGCTGGTTAAAAACGTACTAAACAAAATAATTCATCTTGATCTGATGACTTCACATTGCAGTGTCAGCTAACTAATTTGCTAAAGCCCAATTGTGGACTGCTAAATTCCTAAAATTTCCATGTGTCGATGCTACCGCGAAGTTGAGAAATCCTTTTCAAAAGCAATACGAAATTGTGTAATGTGCAATAATTTATGCTAAAGAAAAATATTTACAATCAAACCGACATGTTTACTTGAATCACTGGCGGCGGCGACCAAAACTCGGTGTTTCATTCCTGAAATTTTGTCCTGCAAGATGCGGCAGAACTTTCTCACAGCACAGAAAACACAATCTCGAGAAAACCTAAATCGTAAGAAAGGTATTAATATACGTACATATTATCCTCACTAATATTTTAAAACAAACCTTTTACTTTTTCATTCTGTGGGACCTGCAACAAAAACAATGCCATGATCCCACTGAAGAACCATTATCAGAAATACATATAAATTGTGCGCATCA
>JANSTR010153519.1:0-10649 GCA_025434805.1 Antipathozoanthus remengesaui
AAAAGTGTCCTCAAAGTTTCACATTCGCCCTCGGCTCTGCCTCGGGCAAATGTTCACTTTTCGGAGACTTTTTCAGCCTCGGGCCTGTATTACTCAATACAAAAAGCGTTAGAGGGGGTTTATTCTCTAAATAGTGGCCCTGCAAGCGCACATAACGTGATCGATTCTGGCCAATAGTATTGCACATTTTCAGTATGAAAATTATTGTTGAATTATAAATGCTGATACAGGAACCCTTTAAGCTTAAACAATCATATATGTTTACAAGATGCATCAATGCCTGTAATTTTTTTCACAGAACATGGTATTATAAAACTCTCAGAAGAGACTGTAACAGCAACAAGTCCCAAGTTACCAGTTAACTGCAATGAAATACCAATTAAGTCTGAGGTGAGCTTTCGTGTGAAAACATCATATCATCATGCATAAAATTATCATTGCATAATAAATTCTCACACCTTTTGAACAGTTACAAAAATGTTTAAAAGTGAAATGTTCTGGTATTTCAGTGGTGTTTATATTATAATATATATTAATAATAGAACATTACATTGCTGCTGCAGTCACTTATGATTATAACTAAACCCAATGTAGACGACAGCGAGACAGGATTGGTGCAAGACAGTCTGTATTACAAACTAGTATACCCTTGCTACAAATACACTTATTGTACTATATATCTAGGACTACATATATTGATTGTCATACTTATACTACAAATTAATTGGTCCAGTTAATCAGATAAACACTAACATAAAAGTACACAAAAGACTGCCAGTTGGAGACCATAGGTATCCCAGGGTGGGTGGGATGGGTAGAAAATTGTAGGAAAAAATAATAGCTTAATGCTGTGAGCTAACAATAACAGTATTGCGAATGCAAGGCCTTTGTGGCACTATCCCTTAAATAGCAGCTACTGGTAGTTGCAAAATGACTCTATACCTGATTCTGTCACCTGTTTATCAGCACAGAGTGCAGGTATACTCGTGACTGCCTTTCAGCATATCCTTACATGTGTTTAGAATTATGTTGATCCTGGAGATCAATGTCCACCTCAAAGAAATCAAATTCTTCAAATATTCCAATTAATTGTCCAAATCAACAAGCAATACACTGTTCAATATGCATGAGTCAGTCATTAATCAAAAGAAACAAATGACAGAAACAATGTGCATAAGTCAATGTGCAAAACTCAATGTTTGAAGTTCTAAAGAAGTTTCAATTCTGACTAGTTTTCATTCCAATCTGACACCTAAAATGGTTGAAAAGAATTTCTGCTGTCTCTCTCATCGATATCCAAGATACTTTTCTGGAAATCAAAACCCTTCACAATTAGCCCTAGATAGCTCTAGACAGCCCAAAACAGTTATTCAAAATAATGTTTAGGATGGGGGGCCAAAAATTGCATTAACTTCAGCAACAATTTGTAAACATTCAAATGGAGTAGAAAAGTCATATCAAAACCACACAATTTGGCCCTGGATGGAATAGTTTGAACCTTCTGAGCAATGGGCGGAACAACTATGTACATTCTGATTAATATGAACAGTACAGTATTCTTACCAAAATCTTGAGGTTCTGATGTGAGGCACAGCAGAGCTACAATACAGACCAAAGAGAACAAGTTAATAAAAACATATTAATAAATATTTATTTAATAATAAATATATATTTTCTATACACATATCCTAAAAAATAACTTTTGATTTTAAATTAGGGAAACGGGTGTACTACATGGCCGTATAATCTGGTACCCATGGACACTCTCAGCCACCAGATTAGTACTATCCCAGGACTCCCTCTTTGTGTAATACTGTAGCTCAGATACATTAAGATAAGAGTGTTCTAAACTAAAAGATAACTGCTGCGTATGACTCTCAATTCCTTCTTGATAGCTTGCCAGTGAGGTTAATACTCAGGAAAATTAATTTTAGCATTCAGACAGTCCCATCAATCATAAAATTATTAATTAAAGTTAATTTTAGATCACTAAAAATTATTTTCTAATCAAACCTGTCCACCACCAACATGACGCCACAGTTTGCCTGCAGATTAATAAGGGCTGACTTGAGGGATTTCCTAAATTGATTGGTGTGGTTCTTCCTCAGCACTCCAAAGGTCATGGGTTTTGCACCAATTACCAACACACGTTTACCCTGCTTCAGGAAATGAGATGCAACAACTTCAACCTATAAATTGTAAAACAAACAAGTTTACAAATTAACTAAAACTTAATACAAGAAATATAATTTCAAAACAAAACAAACAATAAACTTGTTCATGATCTCCAACGAACTTCAGTTGACTTATTTCAAATGACAATAAATATTTGACTGCATACTTTAATAGTAATTATAATAAAACAAATTATTTTCTGTTGATGCATAATTTAGAAAACTCTCTGTGTGTTTACAACTATCATTTTGTATTATAATATAAATCATTTTAAAAGTAAAAGTCTATAATTAATTGAAGAGTCCAGTGCAAAAACAACAACTGTAACACTAAGTGATTTTGTATGAAAAATTAAATTCTCCTAAAGGTTATATAAACAAAAGAGGAATAACTTAGGGAGAATCGAGAACTTGATCAAAGTCATTTGCACTAACTTATAGTGTCTTCAATTATTAAGAATTATTAGTAAAAATATTTCTTGAATAAAAATTTATTTATTTATGATAAAAAAACCCTAATTATTATCAATGGTAAGACTCCATGAATAAAAAATCTTAAGATTTGATTTAAAAGTGTCAATGTGAAAAGATTACTAACTAATGATTCAGGCAGACTGAGTTCCAAATATTTATGGGTAGCATGTTAACTGTATGTGACAGTTTTTACAGCAGGAACAGTTGGAAGGAAGCAAGAACCTGAGCACTGCAATATAACTTTGAATCCCATAATATCCTTACTGACCTGCTGAGGTTTAAATCTGTTTCCAAGAACATGACGATGGGCATCAGGGATATATGTACTGGTATATCCCACATTTAGTGCATCAATAACGACATCATATGGACCAGTAGTTTGAATAAAGTGTGCAACACTCCTGGGAACACCATCTACCACATCACTGGGAGTGTCAGTATAATTTCCTGCTGACGTAAAACAACGCATTTTCTTACTGGGTGACCAGGACAAAATGTCCTGCCATCTAGATCCAAGTTGGTGTTTTAAATGCGAGTGTTCAGTTTCTGATAGCTTGCCTGAATCCAGAGACTGACCACATGATGAACACTTCCCACTATAAAGGAAGAAGAAAAATTTGAAACTTCACTCTATGAACTATAATTATAATGAGTTAATAAGTTAATTCATGCATACATGTCTAATTTCTCTCCTGGGAGAACTATTCCACCAAATCCCAGATCTATGGCTACAAAAACTGCCGCCTGGTTAGCACAGTTGGTAAGGCAGTCTGCAGTGCGGGAGATTCAGGTTTGATTCCCGGCCGGACCAACACTCGGGGTCTTAAAATAACTGAGGAGAAGGTGCTGCCTTTGCTCTAACATCTGCAAATGGTTAGACCTTCGTGTCTTCTCATATAAGGACGTTAAACCGTAGGCCCTCGGAGACCTTTGTCAATTGGGTCGGTGAGACCTGTTAAGATTCTCCGCCCACCTTGGAGTGGTAAAAGCTATAAATCTTATAGTTACACAATGGCTGCTGTACTTAATGTAACTTCTTGTTTCTGAATCAGTAACCCTATGGCAAAGGACAATTAACGCTTTCTATTTGTGACATTCTTTTGATTGAATGAATCATTACTGAACTCAACTTTACTGCACAAGTGTGTTTATTTACAATTATATTGAAATCACTTTCCCTAATCTTATCAAATTTTTTCAAGCCCAAAGTATGACGTTAAACTATCGCCTAAAATGCTAAAACTGTTGCAACATAATTATTATGAATCATGAACTTGTTCACCAAGAAATTGATGAATGATAGAATCTTGCTTGAGTTCATAAAAATTGCACAGCATAGATATAAAATGTTTTTAAAATGGATAAAAATTAAATAAAATTGAATAAAACGTGGGTACAATCTGTTAACTGGATTGCCCAAGGGGCTGAATCTCTGAGTTACAGATTTTACCTAAGTTTTATTGAATTTTACAGTTTATCCTTTTACCCAACATTTTTAGCATGTTATATTAATTATACAATATTACTGTGTATACCAGTATTTATTATTTTGCTGGTTGAATTTGCACACTTTGATTGGTCAATTTCAGGTCTGTAAGTTGCCGTACGGGCCTCTATCTCTCAAGTGGCTGCCATTTACAAAGTTTGCTTATACTTTTCAACAAAGCCATATAATAAATATCTTATTAGCCTCGTGTTCTCGGTCTGTATGGTAATTATGGATTCTTGATTTTTCCTTTCTAATTTTGTGGTCCTCGCACTTCATGCTAGGGCCATAAAAGAAACTTAGTCCTGAAAAAAACTTGGTTCATAACTTACCATACAGACCTCGTGCTCTGCTAATAAGAGGTGTGTCTCTACCTTTATTTCCTGTATTTGCTGATCCAGACCTCCAATATCTGCATAAGATTCCTGTGGTGCTTTCTCCAGTTTCATCACAGTTACCATTGGATCTGTATCATCTGACAACACACCCACGACTGCATGAACCTAATTTATGAAAATACCTACCATTTCAACAACAAAAACAAATTTTTCCCAGTTTTCAATTACTCACTGATTTTATTTTTTTACTCTTTAGAATATGTGGCTTAACATCAATTGGACTGTGACTCATGGGTATCCCCCCCCCCTTGTCCCTATTTACTTTTCATTCTTCAATGCCTTTTATTGTTAAAAACATCTTAATCTTAATAAACAAGTGCTAGGTCTGTCCTGAAGAATACTTTGCCTTAGGACTTTCATTGTACAATGTTTCATTGTACCAGTTGACAAAACTCTATATAGTGACCATTCATTTTGTTTTTCTCGAAGAGTAGCTTCTCAAAATGTTCATTGTTTCACTGTTTCAAAAGTTGACAATTTTCATACAGTTTGATAAATTTTCATTTTGAAAAGTCAGTAGGGAAAGGGTTAACATATACAACCATGAAAGATTGACTGAGAGAAAAGTTATTCACCTTGACAGACTGAGAAAACAAGGTTATTAACTAAAAATTAATTCTATTATGTGCCTACATTAAAATTCCTTGCACCAAAAAAGTATTAATTTTCAGTCTGTACAGTAAGAAGTACCTAAGGATGGTAAGCCTCGACAAATTATGATGCAAACAATTATTTATGGTTAAGAGCCAGCTGGCAAGAGCTCGGGAATATGGTAGGTCTTGCGACAATAAATGTACATGTATGTGCACCGTCATCTTAACCTTTCAATTCCCAGTCTGTTTATCATCATGTATCTTCTCCTTACATCATCCTCACAGAATGCATTGTTTGATTATGAGAATGCAGAAGTTAATCACACATGTGTACAGTAAACTATCTAAGATGAAAAGCAAAGTTCTCCCAATCAGTTTACAAGAAACCTATGGAGACAGTTTAAGAGAATTTAGCAGTATGCCATATGGTGCATTTGGGGCTCTATTCTTTGCCTTTCACCCTTGAAACATAACGCCCAGAGGGTCTCACCTTGTGATTAAGTAAGACTGTACATCCAGGTTCCAGCAGATCTTTGTCAACAAATGACAGAATGCTGACATAGTGTTCAGACCCAACTGAAGTGGACACTATAGCATGGTTATCGTCAATAATCTCTTCCAGACTACCAACAGACATTGGAGTGCCTCTGAGATCATCTACCTTTGACCTTTCCTCCTGTAAAATACAAATGTATCAACTATGGTATGACAATAACTTGACCTTAGTGATGTGAACTAGCTACCAGAGCTGTCACTAATTTTTCAAGTAGACGAAGAAAGTGAAAAAGTAGCCATGGGGACAAAATTATTTTTTGTGTAGGCCTGGGTTGGGGGGAGAAGGGGTGGAAGTTTTGGTTTTAGGTAACTGGATTATAATATTGTTCACTTAAAAAGGTGAATAAGATTGAATTTGCCTTGATAAACTAAACGACTTTTTTATCTACAAGTTTGTCGTTTTATGTAATCTTCACTTTCCAGTGTTTTGGATTAATTTTGTTTCAAAGTAGCTGGAAGCTCAAACTCTTAGTAGCAGGGGGTTTAAACTCCTAGTAGCCGGGGCAATTTCCCAGCCCCCGGCCCTTAGTGACAACCTGGGACTGCTCGATCACTGATGAAAAGTATGTTCTACAAACCGTCCTGCCAAGGCTATTGTCCCTGTAGCTTCAACCCAGACATGTACAATGTGACATGTACACATAAAATTCGCCCAAGAATAGCAGATAATAAAATTATTCGAGGATACTACTATATTAATCTTTGAACTAAAAAGAAAATTGTAAGCACTATTAAAATGTAAGCTTTCAGTCAGCACTCTGATCCTGTTCACACAATACTGGTTCAAGTTGAGCCTCACTTTGGCATTAAACCCCAGCCTCACTTTCATACATTAGGGCACAGGTTCATAAATTGGCTGCATTTTCAATTTTCTAGTACTTCCTGTATTGTGTATGGTAAGCACAACTCCCTGGGTTGAGTTAGAAAAATATCTCAAGTAGCGAAAGGGTTAAAACCTAGGTATTTTTCATTACAATGATGGATGACAAAGTATTTTCATTAGAACTCTCTAGCAATACTATTAATGACATAATCTAAGTAAATAGTTTTTAAAACAACTATAGACTTCGTTGGTGGGTAGGTAAAATGTATACTGGCAATAAAATAAACCGAGGGTTGATGAAAACAATTTTCCGCACCGTAAATTAGGAAGAAAGCTGACGTTTTGAGCACAGGCCCTTGATATTCCAATGCTGATGTTTCGAGCGCAAGCATCTGATGTTCCTACGAAGAGCTTGCACTCAAAATGTCAGCTTTCTTCCAAATTTACGGCACAGAAAATTGTTTTTGTCAATCCTCAGTTGATTTTATCATACTAATGACAGACACTGTCACATCAGTCTGCATTGTGCTGTTAACTCACCTCTTGCTTCTCTTCTTGGGGTTTGAGTCTCTCTTGGTTCTGAATAAACTCTTCTTCCATCAACAAGAAATCTTTTATTCTTTCAAGTTTCAAGAGCTTCAGTCTGCAGTTTCTGTGAGGTGTGACTAAAGAAAAACAACTTCATCAATACGCAAAAATATATCTTTCATACGGAAATTGGCAAAAATAGAACAAAATAATTAATGTTGATAGTAGGAGTTCCTGAAGTGACATTTCTTGATTTTTTCACGTCTAAGTCTAAACTGTGACCCATGTGTCTTAATTTTAATTTTAAAGTTACCATTTATTTGTCAAGCAACATTCTTTGTACATGATGTCCATTACTCCAGTTGCACAATCATTTTAGGGATTTCTCTGGGACCAGAAGCGTCACAGCTATTCTTCACAGATACCCAATGGTCTCACCAGACCTCATTAAACCTAAATAGCAAATTATTCAGAAAATAACCTGACCTTGTGGTAACTTGTTGGCTGCGTCAGGCCCCTTGGCCTTTTTCTGCCTCTTCCCTACCCTGGTGGGAACTGGAGGTTCATATTTCTTCTTCTTGTCCTACAACATATGAATGAATTTGGTAATATAACTCTTAAACATATCTATACAGTAGGCTATAAACCATAACATCATCAATGACAGTTCAATTTCCACAATAAATTATTTGTCTTTTAGCTTTGAAAGTTGGCGTGGGTGATATTCCTAATTAAGTTCCATTTTGTTGTTGGTAATTAGTTTCAACAGAGGTTTAAAAATGATTGAAATTGGAATTGGAAATAGAAAAGTAGGAGTTTAAGCTTTGCAAGGGCTGAAGTCCCAAGAGGACTGTTCTAGGGGTCAGGGGGATTGGTGTTTTATAGCAGTTGTGGTGAAAGTAGACACTGGTGTTAAATAAGGCTGTAAACGTCATACATGTACATAGATTTTATGTGCTTCCCACAGGTCTTTTCAACACTCTTCACATCAAGTATATATAGGGTCTTAGCCAGACTGCTGTAAGCAGTTCACAAATCTTTTCTGTCTGAGACATTCAAGTCGTGCCCTCAAGTTAACAGACCATAACATCAGCATTAGCCTACTCCTTTCGATAAGTGCATGAAGTCCTGGGTTCTTTTAAGTCCCCATATAGAACATGGAGAGACTAGACCAACAGCCTAATGTTCCTGTCCATGGACGGTAGGCGCTTGCATCATGCGACACCATGTTTTGAAATCACTGCTATATATAAGCATTGTAACAAACAGCATATCCGCCATCTTGGCTACCATCTTGTTATTTTTTTAAATTTAAATTATGTTAGAAAATAAGCAAATCATGTTTGTATCCAAAAATGCTGATATTAAAACAACACGATTGAAAATAACCTTGTCTCCTTTCTTGTCACCACCTCCTGACCCTGCCCCTCCAGATTGGTTTTGACCCTGGAAAATGAACATGTTTACCATAAATGCGCTGACTGAATAAGCACTGCCGCACTTGTTTGTATTCATCTTGGCAAAGATGCAGTGATTATTCAAGAACAATGCTAATCCAACAGTGGCATTTACAGGCTTGTCACAACAAGTCAGCGACTTTGACTGGCTATTGTGATATTGATGCCAGCTAAAAATTGGCTTGCAATTTAATTCTATGCTGGTTTTGAGATTTACATGCAGATTATGCCGCCTACTTTCAGAGGTGGGCATGCTACTTCTGAACATAATGACACCCTGCATTTATTCAAATTAAACTAAAACATTGACAGAAGATCGGTGCATTCACACTGAAAATAGTGAATCAGCGGAAACCACACAAGTTAAATAAAAGCAGAGTTAATCAAGAAGGAGAAATTTATACAATTGGAACTATTATAATTTATATGAACTTGATAAGATGTGCTGCAATAAAACTTTAAAATTATATATTACTGGCTGTGTTCTACTTTTTCAATCAGGTTATAATTATTGGTGCAGCAATTTCCAATTTCCACTGTGATACCAATAGATCTTATTACATGGCTGACTGATTTCGCACGCTGTGATTGGTCAATTTCAGGTGTAAGTTGCCGTACAGACCTCCAGCTCTCAACTGGCCTTCATTTACAAAGTTTGTTAACATTTTTTTCAACAAAGCCACATCATAAATATCTTGTCAGCCTTGTTTGCTCAGTCTGTACGGTAAGTTATGGATCCTCGTTTTTTCCTTCCTAATTTTTATGGCCCTTACGCTTCGCTCTTGGGCCATAAAAGGAAGGAAAAAACTTGCTCCATAACATACCGTACGGACCTCGCACTCAGCTAATAAAAGGTATATATAACTATGGGTAAAATTTTATAATATATAGGAAACTAAACATTTTCAATCTAAAAGATCATCTTCAGAGTTAAACTGATTTCATATGTGGCTACATACATCATATTTTGCCATTTAGTTCCTCTCTCATAACATTAAAAGTTTTCAATTCATACCTTTTAAAAACTAGCATGTTATGAACCCTTTCCCTACCAACTTTTCAATTTAGTAAATTAGTTATCAAACTTTATGAAAATTGTCATCTTCTGAATTTGATGAAACAATGAACATTTTCAGTCTCTTTCGTATAATGCGTGTGATCGCACGCACATGCATAGGCACACACATGAATCGGCACATACATAAAAAAGATTAGGCGTGTGATCAATCACACATATGAGATGTCAATTTGTTCACCTCTACATAAAAATAAAGTTCACAAAAAAATTAACTGTTTAAAATGCCCAAATGAAGTCCAGTCACGATTCAAGCACCATGTTTGATTTCTAGAATGTGGGATTGATGGCAGTCGAGAATATCCAAACATTGTCTGTGAATCTTCCCGGACGAAACGTGTCTAAATAAAGTACTGATTGATTGATTGATTGGAGCTACCGAGGGTTCGCGTTATCGGGGTTCAACTGGACACTTAATGACTGCTCTCTCTGGAAACATCTTTTTCAACAAAACAGATGTTTCCCTCGTAAGCAGTCATTAAGTGTATATTATATGGCCTTTTCTAAAAAAAAAATTCTCTGGTCATGTGTGCATAGGTTACTAGCAAGAAGTCTGTAATGTCCATGGAGAAATCTTACAGGAAATACAGATCACTCCAGAACGAATCAGAATGCCTGTAGTATCTTTCCCATATATTTTGCATTTAAATTTGAGTTTGCTCAAAGTTGATTCAACTCAATGCAAGTCCATACATGTATGTTGAAGGCCAAATGAAACACAAGCTGAACACAAGCTTGCACAAATTTGCATCTCTGGGTGGCCTGGGCTTAAAACGTTATATTAAATTGGAGAGATTCATTACTATAAGTAATAAAATTTAGCAAAATATCAGAATATAAAACCAAAACAATTTAAACTGGAGCTAACAATCGACAGTTATAAAACTGAAGTTCAATAAAAACCTTAGTAACCTCTCTCTGCAGTGTTTTTCCTAAGGTTTAGTATGGAAGGTAGTGGGAAAGAAGGTACAATGACTACAACAGTAGCACTTTTCTTATCCCAAGCTAAAGACTGGTTTACAGCTGGGGAAAGGAGGTACAACAGTAGCACTTTTCTTATCCCAAGCTAAAGTTCAGACTGGTTTA
>JANSTR010153530.1:0-10648 GCA_025434805.1 Antipathozoanthus remengesaui
ATTACCTGTCGTAGAGAGTGCGTGGGAGAGGGAAATAGCATGGCAGTGGTAGTCATGAGAAAAGAGAAGAGAGCACTATCTTTTCCATACGCAGTCTTCCCACCCCCCAACTCCCGTTCTTTCCTTAATTATCCCATTATTGTTATTATTATTATTATTATCATTATTATTATTATTATTAAGCTTATTTATCCCATTATTGTTATTATTATTATTATCATTATTATTATTATTATTAATATTATTATTATTATTGTTGTTGTTGTTACAACGCCTTAAAATATAAAAAAAGAAAGTAAGTAAGAAGGTGTTTACAAAATGTAGATGCAACCTGGTCATAATTATTTCCTCTACGGGATTGTATATAAAATGACTTTTCAAAGTGTAGATCTTAATTAAAATTGAGTAATAGCTAACAAGCAAACTGCCACAAACAAAAAATGCACTTCTGCTTAATTTTCAGCTTTTCTAAAAGCCTTCATCAGGGTGACTTTTTAATGAAGCTGAAAACTTGGCATAGGTCATTATGTGTTTTTTCCAGCTCTTTCTTTGTTGATTATACATATAATTTATATATATGACATTCAGCTATATTTAAATTAATATTAAATAAACCATAATTCATAACATAAAGCGTTTTTACTTCTATTTCCTTTGTAACCAGTTTTGCAAAAATATGTAAGTTGCTATATTCCACTATTCTGTTCTCTTTCCGACTCTTTGTGTGCTCGCTCGTTTGCTTGTTTGTTTGGGTTATTTGTTGTTGTTGTTTATTTTATTTTATGTTTTTGAACAGGTACGACTTTTCCGAAGCTCAGTTCGGAAAAGACGTTTGCGATAGAATCATCAGCCCTCTAAAGAGTAACCTGCGCCGCTACTGTGACGAAGGCAATGACATTATGTGTGCAGCTGACATGTACACTGCGCTAGAGGCCAGACCAGTAAAGGGGACCACTGCGGCGGTGTGTGAGTTGGATCTGAACCAGAGAGCCATCACTAATGATCGGATCGTTGGATTCAGCTCATTTCATAATTTTGCCTATCGACCAGAGGGGCTTGTCGTTTGGCAATCATATGGGATCGGTCCTGGCAAGGTGATAAAGTGGGAAGATCTGAACATCAGTTGCCGAGGCCTTGCCATTGCAAAGGACGTCAGCAGTCAGACATGCTTCTCACCAATTTCACCTAGATGTATGAGGCTACCAGATGCAGAAGAGACCAAATCCGATACGGATAATGCAGGCCAGGCAGTGGAGTTTGAGTGCAAAGAGCCCGGGTGCCCGCACTCTTTTTCCAGCCTCGACGCAGTGCAAGATCACACCTGCTTCGATGAACACAGACTGAGTAGAAATAAAGCTGAGGGTCTATATGATAAGATAAGGCGAGATTGGGCTCACAAATTCTCGACACTATCCCTTGATCGTGGCACCAAGTCGGCCGACACTCATCCAAAGACTGCTGGTTCCGCTCGCCAAGATAGGACGCCAGAGGCACGCGGATGGGCGTTACAGAAGCCAAGAGGAGGTGGGACAAAGTTTAGTGAGAACGTCAAAGCCTATCTTAGAGCAAGATTTGATACTGGAGTGCAAACGGGCAGGAAAGCTGATCCAAATCAAGTGTCGAAGGATATGAGAGCTGCCAGGAATTCAGATGGTACCCGGAAGTTCAGCAGGGACGAATGGTTGACCAAAACACAGGTCCAGTCGTTCTTTTCGAGGTTGGCAGCTATGAGAAGAAAGCAAACACAAGGTCGAGATTTCCCTCATGGTGAAAACGATGAAAACGATGAACAGCTTTTGGAAGATGAAATGGAATTTCTTGTAGAGAAACGCCGACTCCAATTTATCGAGAAGGTGCTAGAGGAAGTAGGCGTGGTGCACCCCATCATGTATGACGGTTATAACATCTGTCAGCAAGTCCATCAAGACAAACTACCACGCTTTAAAGCAAACTATCTGAGGAAAATGTGCGAGTATTTCGAACTGTCGTATAAGGCAAGAGACACCAAGGCACTTCTAACTGAAAAAATAAAACAGATGGTTAAGGAATGTGGATGCAGCTTGGCGTAGAATAAAAAGTCTAAAGGCATGGCCATTTAAGGAGGGTCTCAATGGGGGGTTAGCTTTCATGGTAAACGCTTAAAAACGTCGCATCTTCAAGGCAAACGGTTACTTGTCCTCCATCACGATTAACTGACACGTTAAGAGAAAATTTTCGAAATTGAAGAAAATATTTTGCCTGTATGATTCCAAAATTTGATGGTGTTTTATATACTGAGTTATTGCAATCAATTCACGCCTATGTTAAAGGAAGCTATAATTACAAATATATTTTATCCATTTTCATGCCCTGTCTCTCTCTGACTCTCTCCCTGTCTCTTCTCCTGACCTTGTTATTGCTGGAAATTCTCATTGATATCAATTTTATTTGTCCCCATTTTGCTTTCAAGACTTTCACTGAGGGCATACAAAATCAGATAAAGGTTAGCACTGAACTATGTATTCACGGTTAACGGTTATTTCTTTGGCGTGTTTACATACTTTGGCGTTTCAGGGCTCACGGTTAACTCCATTGAGACTCTCTTTAAACGGATCCCTATTACATAGTCATGTGTTGTGTGACTTCAGTACTAATTGTGAGAAAGCTGTATGTTATTCATATTGTCACGTCTCTGACAGTGACACGGGTCACGAACTTGGTTCCACTAGAATTCTGCACTCAGTAGATCGAATAAGTGCTGAAGAACTATTAAATGGTAAAGTTAAAGATGAGTTCCCGTAAACAGTGTGAAAATCGGCGAAATGAAATCAAATTAATTCCCAAGCAAATTGCAATCATTCGAAATTGTTTTGAGGTTTCATTGCACAAGTAACTTTGTCTGGCGGGATGCGCCGACAAGAAGCATGCAGGTTGTTTAGTTCAAACTAACGGAATTAATCCAAGTCAGTTACTTAGAGCATTCTTATTGAAGCTGCTTCTATATTTAAGGTCGTATTAGCAATAGTTTATTGGTAATAGGCCGGATATTTCAATGACGATACCACTAAACCATTTGAAGTAATTTGTATCGTGTTGCGTGTCTTCGCACACATAGCTGAAGTGAAGATGGAATTTACGAAACTCGGTTAATTTGAGGCTAAAAACTAAAAATTCAACTTGGAAATGAAGCCAAAAAAGATGGGAGATATTTATAAATATTATGGAAATTCAATTTGATATTAGCACAAACTCTGAGATTTCTGGCTTTTGTTGTTGCAGAAATCGTGACTTTTTATTATGTAAACAAACCACGCAGTTAACTAATTTAGTCAAGACCAGTTAGCTAGAAACAACAACTAGTGTCAAAATTTGAGTTAAAGCTCTTCCAAGAAGGAGGGATTGCAAGACGAAAACTCAAAATTATCAGAAGGGGTTTTTCCTCAAATGTTAAAGCCAGGAGAGTTTTTTATAGGGACGCGACCTGAAATATGTTTTGACTGAATTATTACACTCGGCCTTCGCAAAGCGAAATTGCAGTTGGAACTCGCGGAAATAAATTCACTTTAACAATTACAGTTCACTTGGAATAAATAGGAAATTTTTGCTGTTTTAGGTCGGTTTTCAGTGGTTATAAGCGTAAAAAGTGGTATTTCTAACTGACGTAGTCACGGAACACGTGACCGGTAACTCTATAAACAAACCACCAAAAACCTCTGAAGAAAGGTCAATTCGCGCCAAATTCAGACTGATACCCACAACTTTGGCTTGATAATCTGCCAGAATAAGGTGAGATTTCTGTCCTGAACTGTATTTTTGCTCGAAAACTGGCGCCGGATTTAAGAAATAAATTGCTCACTTTAGGTAATTTTTCGAGGATGATTTATTGCAACTCAGAGGGGTATTTTTAACTTGGCCTGTTTTATTCACACTTTCATCAATCTTTTAAATATTAACGTTACTAGCTACTGAAATGTATCTTATTAAAATGGTATAAGTATAATATTCTAATACGTGTTTGTTTTCTTACGGCGGGCCTCGCGATTTTCTTGAATTTTGGCTGTGCAACAGGCCTCAATTCGGTTTGTCTGACGGCGGAACGAGTTCGGCCCTGTATCTTCACAGAAAAACAGATTTTTTTCAAAAGGATTTCCATTTTGATACTTACTCATGAAGTCCTTTCTTATGCTAAAAAATCAGGGAATTTTATTTTCTGACGCGAAACCGATCGGACCGCTCTTAGGCTACTTTCCTACGTTTTCTTTAACCCGCTAAGCGGCTTGACGGGGAGAGTTTTTTTTGGCTTTAAACTTTTTCTAGTTTTAAAACTATTGCCAAAAGTTTTGGTAGAAATGTTTGTTGTTTGTTAACACACCTTTCACACTAATTATGTGACGTCACAATTGATGACGTCATCACGATAATCATGCTAATTTTTCGCTAGTGACTAAATACTGACAATTTTACGATGGATTCTCAGTTTTTGATATTTTTCAGTTGCTAAATGCTGTTTTCTCATCATTTTCAGCCGGTTATTTTGACTCAAACTTGGATAAAAACTGTAAAAAATCCGTAGCCGTTTTGTAGCTGTTGACTGACCATTTGCAGGCTCATGTATGGCACTTCAATTTTTCGAAACTGGGCTGTCTCAATATTTTTAAAAATCGTACGCGTCACGAGCATTGGGTACGGCATGTGGGTAACTGTTGCATACCGACAAA
This sequence comes from Antipathozoanthus remengesaui, assembly GCA_025434805.1. Lineage (NCBI taxonomy): Eukaryota > Metazoa > Cnidaria > Anthozoa > Zoantharia > Parazoanthidae > Antipathozoanthus > Antipathozoanthus remengesaui. The sequence continues at coordinate 4,698 of JANSTR010153530.1, forward strand.
TTTGAGTCCGGCAAGACTGAACCAGTACTGAGTCTGCCAACAAGAAACGGTGGTTGGTCGCACGGTTTAATAATTAATATTTTCTATTTGTTCATCGACATGCATTGTTGTAGTTGTAACTTCTTTAGGTAACCAATGGCAGTCTAAACCAAGTATTTTTTATTATCTCAGTAAAACGCACGTGTTAACCTGCAAACTGGGATTTCTTGCTTGTTTCAGTTCCTTGACGACAAGCTTCCATTGTCAGACGATGACAGCGTGCCCTACATCAGCCTTAGGAAGGAACAGTACTTCACGGATACTCATCTTTGAAACAACCACGATAATCTTGAGTAACTGCACCACGAAAGTAGTTAATTAGTCGTCAAAGCCTCATTTGCAACCAAGACGCAACGCTGGTTTCCAATTATTTCTGAATTAAGCAAATTATATTGAGGTGATGTTTAACAAACTGGCAATAAGGAATTGTATATGGGTTATGAAAAAAGTGCAAGCATCTTCTGGCAAGTGTTCTGTAAGAGATGACGAATCGCGAATTACTACACCAGACTCGGACCAGTGTTACTTGGCTGTATGAGCATGTGTTTAAATGGGCTTACTACACAGAACACGTGCTGTCTGTGGATACGAGCAGGTTGCTGCCAGTGCTGCGTACTGTCACCTCTCGTGAAGGGAGAGACTACTTGGTTGGATACGAGGCTTTTAGTTAACTCCAGTTGAACTGAGAGGCTCGGCTTAAATCTGCATCCTTTGGACAATTATCACGAAGCATAGTTTTCAGCAATATTTAGCATTACAGTATCCGTCATCTTAACTTTCTCAAAATTCCGTTTCTTGTGACCGGTATTTTTCAAAATTTCATATGAGTAGGCAAAATAATGTACATACCTGTGTAAGTCCTTTTCAGGAATCTCCGCATTGTTTGAAATAGCAAAGCAGTTAACCACTTCGGCTACTACGTCTTTTTAGAAGATACTTGTTTGGTAGTAATAATGAGAATGTCAACTGAAGATGACTATAAATTCAAACAACTGCAATAACTTATATTAGCAGGTTTTTGCCGACAACACTAGACAATTTCATATCGTTAAGTTTAATATTTTTCTACTTTGATATACTCAATGATAATAATAGATAGAAACGGAACTGGACCCAAATCGTGTCGAGATCCAGAGTTCTGTCAGTGTTTAAATTCTGGGATTTGCCGATGGATATCCAACAATGAAATGTACTTATTGGTGTATCGCCCGTCCGTGCAAATATATCGCGTGTGAGAAACTTTGTTCAACTGTAATTTCAATAAAAAGGCACAGAACCCTGTTTATTTGGCTGGTTTATGGCAGAAGCGAAGGAAACCACATTCAGGTGTAAGTATTACTTCTCAACTCATGAATTATTCATGTAATTTCAGACCAATCAGCGAGCCAGATTTGGTCAGGTGGATGAGTCGAGAAACCCGGTCAAACACTTGTTTGAGGGTTTGAACCAATTTCAAACTCTAGGGATAAAGTTGTTCTTAATCAGCATATTCAAAATGATCCCACAAGAGTAGTCTATTCTGACTGATTGAGAAGTTATTTACAAAACTTGTACTTTGTGTTTGAATGGGGATTCCAAACACCTCAAAACAATAAAAGCACTTGGCCGCTTCGCAGCCTCGTTCATTCATTTATAGTTTCTTGGTGTTTGGAATCCCCACTCAAACACTCATACTCATTTCTGAAATATTACATAAAAGCTACCACATTTTTTTAATATTTTTCATTGGGGGCCAATTTTTCTGCTGGTGGAGGTAAATAAGAGGCTGTGGGCTTAGTAATTACTTAAGTTAAATGAATATACAGTCGATGGTGAAGAAAGTGCCATATTGAGCACATATCAATTCAGCTGTCATCAACAGTGCTATTGTGTAAGTTCCCTGCCAGCAAAAAATATATATATATATAGTTCTCACCAACTGGATCAAGATACTTAATGGAGGATGACTTGGTTGGATGTGTTGGGTCTCTACAGGGCCTCTTCAAAGAACAGGTGGACGATCAATAGTTTCCACAAGGAAATCCACAATTTGTATTTTATTAGATTTTATTATGGCACTATCTTGAGAATGACATGATTAATCTACAGAGGGTGGGGGCTAGTTTTTTGTTGGTTTCTGGGTGGGAACTAATTGGAAGAGGGGGTTAAATAGAGGGAAAATACAGTCCTTATTTGGCTATCAGTAATTTACAGTACTGTGGTTATACATTCATAAGACGCATGGTGCAGTTCAAGCAATTTAAGGATGAAATGAACCATTATTTACCTCTACCATTCGTCCAATGTTGGCAATGTGTGGACTAGAATCATTGACAGGACTGTCTATCTCTGCCTGCAAAGGAAAAAATATTACATATCATTAATTTGCCTAAATAGTTCTTTCAAACATTTTTGAAAAAGGGTAATGTTCTACTGCATACTGCATACTGCATGCTGTACATTGCATTGACAGTAAAGGGTGTGTTTGAGAAAGCCAACTCAATCATGATTACACTATAGAAACTTGGGCAAGAGGGGGGGGGGCAATTCAAGAATGTTTCAAGGCCTCTTCTTGTCATAGCATCATACTCTAATTATTTTCTATTTAGAGAAATTCACCTACTCCAATGCTTGGAAGGGCAATCGATCTATGACATATTCTCAAATAATGCTGTCTTTATCCTAATAAACATGAAAAAACTTTTGAAGAAGATCGTGGTTTTCAGTTAACACAGTGCAATCAGAGGAAACAAAATGCAAATTTCTCAAACACTGTGACTGACTAAAACACAGTGTAAAAATTCACAAGATGGATTGCGAATGTAAAATAAAATGGTTGGTGTTCTGAGTCAATTTTCTGTTGCCATAGAAACTTCCCATCATTTTCAAAGGTATGTTTCTGCATGTGTAATTAGTAAAAATTACTCATTCAACTTTTTCTCATGCAATTTGGGATTTAATTTATTTGCAGTCATGTATTTTTTAAAAAGTCAAACAACACTCACCCTACTGGCTCATGCAATACTTCTTGCAAACTCACTCAATCATGCAAATAAATCCTGAATTGTGTTATTTATGACCTATACTAATACATATTGAGATCTAGATACTACTCTACTAATTAAAATTAAAAATATTCTACATGCAGTGCCCAAGTGGAATTGTAGATACATAAACTTTTTCTGTTTTAACATGATTACATACAAGGCCCTGACACCTATGCAAGTGATTACATGCAATATTTCCAAATAACACTTTCAAAAAATATTCTATGTAATGTTATACTATATATCAGGGCCTTCCCCCACAATGTCAAACAGTTACAGCACTGTATTCACACAAGACATAGGGCTGCAACATGTAAATGCATCATGCCAGTTTGTGCACTTTACTTTCTTTATAAGAATTGAACAAAAATGGAGTAAATTTCCAAAAATTCAATATGTGTACAAAATGCAAGCAAAGAGCCAGAAATATGACAAGTTATGTTAAAACTATTAATGAATGTTTGGTATACACTGAATCAAATCTCAAACGATCAGAAACCGCAGTACAAATCATCAATACAAGCCCACGTGTGCAAACGCTTCATTCTGATTGGCTTGAAATTTGACAGCTCGAACTCCAAGCATTTCTTGTATCTGAGGATATGTCAAGCATCAAAGTATGATCGTGTATGCAAGTCGATGAAGCTACGAGTATAAATCTCATCTGCTAGCTGTAAGTGCCAGCAGGGGATTCGCACTTCTTGTTGCGTCAGTTCGGAAATTTTGAAGTGCCAAGTTGGTGGCTGAACACACATGTCGATCCAGAAGTACGTCCCTTGAACAAAGCTTGTTTCACTGTATAGTTTCAATGACATAAAGTGGTTGATATCCAAAGCGTCATCAATTCTAATTTTATTCCGATATTGATATCTACTTTATTATAAACTTATGGGAATTTCCAGGTTTATCTTTTTGCAGCTCCAAATTTATTAGCCATGCAGGTAAACTACAACTACTGACCCCAATGACCTGTCACATCACAGCAGCAAGCTTTCTTGCGATATTTGCAGCAGCGATAACAAAACAACTACTGCATACTGATATCTCGCGGAAATATCATATCCTTTATGTTTTTAAAGATATTCTGACATACTCATCACTGTCTCAATGCCAGAATGTTTACAGTGAAATAATCTGAATGAATTACCGTATTTACACTGACGGGAAAAACACCGAGATTTTAGGCGTGCGATGGATTGCACGCCTCAAGCTCGTTTAGGCGTGTGATAAGGCGTGCGAGTGCGATCGCACGTCTCTCATTGACAAGCCTGACAACTAACTGAAATTAAAATTAATATCATTCTGTTACGAAATCACGGTACCTAAAATTTAAATATAAAGTTTATAATTATTTAAACACTGTCAGCTTCTAGTATTTTTCAATTTTCTAAAAAGTAATTAATACTTCTAGAGCTCTCCTTTGTATCTATTAACCCTTTCAACCCCAAAAACATAAATTGTCTCATTAGCTTTCTTTCAGAAGACTGGAATAATTTTCTTTTTCAACTCAGATAGTTTTCTGTGTAGATCAATTACTTTTAATTATTATAATTATAACCAAACAAGACATTCTGTACGTGGATAATGTAAGGAGAAGATACATGCTGATAAAGCAGCCAGGCCAGAAAGGGTTAAACTCTTTGATACTGTTGAAGTTAGCCTCACCTTGTACCTGTGATGATATCACCATTATTGAGGCATGCTACACACCATACGGACTGGGCTGGCTGTGTTATCACTTGGCTACACTCTCCACCTGGCAGGTTTGAAGCAATCAAAAACCATACTTATTACAATACGCATGTACCTGGATTCAGTCCAATGCAGATCATAAAGAAAAAACTCAGGGTTCCAAGCAACTTTAAATCTGGAAATCAAGCCAACTATGAATATATATACATGTACAACTTGAGCTTCAGGTCTCTAGAACCTAAAATGTGACTCCAGGAATCTTAACAGCTTCCCCCTATGGATGCCGAAATTGTTAAAGACTGTATTATTTAACATATACATGAGTTAAAATACAAAACTGTCAGAGGGGTGGGGGTTACTAGCAGCTGTACAGTAGGTGTAGATACTCTTCGGAATCATGACATATAAAATTTCTCTAAGCCTTTACAAATTTATAGTTTTCTGTCCAGGATTCTCAACAGCCTCTCCCTCCCCTCCCTCTACAGAAGGCAAAATTAATAAGAATACATGTACATGTACAATGTATCCATTGGTTTGAATTCTCAGTGAACTCTGTCCAGGATTCTTAACAGCCTCTCCCTCCCCTCCCCCTACAGAAGGCAAAATTAATAAGATTGTGCAATGTATCCATTGGTTTGAATTTTCAGTGGGGTGGGGGTTACATGTACTATTGTAGCTTTGGAAGAGGTATGGATATTGTTGGAACCACAATTTACAGTATTGAAAGTCTCCAAACCTTTCCATATTCTCAGTGTTCTGTCCTCTCCTACAGAAACAAAACTGCCACTCTCATCGGAAAATGCAGCTACACTGAAAGAAGTATTATGAAACCATTATTACATGTACTCTACATGTAGGTGAAATCAAAATTAACTTACATAACAATGTATCTAGTTGGCTGTTGTACATGTAATATATACATGTAGAACCTACAGTACAGTAATTACATGTACATTACATTTGACAGATACTGTAATTGGATTTTTATATCTAACCTTGATTGAATTACATGTAATTAATAATAGTCTCTGACCTTGATTGATTTAATCTGCTAAGTTTGGCCAATTTACCAACATTGTTGAATAGAAGATTACAAGACATCGCAACACTGATGTACAAAGTTAAACACAATATTTGCCCAACCTACATCAGCGACCTGTTCCAAAAAAATCAATGCCCATATAATATACGTAT
>JANSTR010153541.1:0-10648 GCA_025434805.1 Antipathozoanthus remengesaui
TCAGTAGATAGATAGATCGACAGATAGATAGATATATAGATAGATATATAGATAGATAGATAGATAGATAGATAGATAGATAGATAGATAGATAGATAGATAGATAGATAGTTAAAACGGTGCAAAAAAGAGAAAACAAAATGCAAATATCCCAAAGGTTATGATTGGCTAAAACAGTTATAATTAGTAAGAATCAATCAGATGTCGCTAATCAGCGTTTAATTTGGTATTCGGTCGCCACAGAAAACACTTTCGGTAACTTTAAATGGTAAATATTTCCACGTGTATTATTAAAAGATAATCATACAACTTTTCTCGTGCAATTTAAAGATTTATTTGCACTCGTTTATTTTAGCCCAACGGAATCATTGAAGTTTGATAACACTCCACTTTTGCCCAAGCAAACCTCCAAAAATACTAAATTGTCAATTTGAACCCCTCGAGCACCCCTGAGCACCTTCTATACTGAGTATCCCCAGGCAAGTTATCAGCGAAAACAACGGCTATAGCAGGACTGAAAACTATATTAAAGTATTGTAGTTCAGTTCTGAGAAACGTTGCCTTTAGGCGTTCAAACATTCGCTGAAACTGTCATCTAATTAGATTATCGGAATAAAACACGGTAACACTAGACCAATGACTAACTAATATTCATAATTCGCTTTCTGGTATATCATTTTTCAACATGTGCATGTGGCATGAAAATTTAATATCACTATAACATAAACATACCAGGCTTTTCCACTGGGCAGCAAGTGAAGTGTCTGGCTACATTTAGTTTTCTTCACATTTAGTACTATACAAAGGTTATTTTGTCTGAGTATTATTTTAACAACATGCCTTTTTTAACTTTATGACATTTGCCTTTGTGTGACGTGTTGAGCAACGCTGACGACAGCTTCGAACCTTCAGTACAAGGTACGAAATAGAAAATACTGAATGCTCCAAATAATTTTTGAGTACTCAGTCTATGGACCCAGTCTTTCACGTCATAAACGTGGTCAGGGTTTCAATTTGAATGAAAAAGGTTTTCGTAAAGATATTAAGATACTGTAGAATTCGGAAAGACAACTTTGGACGTTCTATCCATGCAAATGATTAACGCGTAGGTTTAATCTAGTGCAGTTCCGGGAAAACTATCAATAGACATCTACTGTCATCCAAATGGCCAATCGGGAAAAGATAATGAACTAAACCAATGAGTCGCCGACACATTTCGACATCTTATGAGGCGTAACGTAGCATGCAGACATATCAAGTACAGAAGTATAACCTTTCCACAGCCCATTTCTTCTCTGAATGAATTCAGAATCAGACCTTCCCGGGTTTGTTGTTTGTTTGGGTATACTATAACACAGTTAGTTCATTTCCTACTAGTCCGTGAAACAGTTCCGTATGAATATTGATATCTGTGAGGCGATTGTGAGGCGTTTTTGATGTTTTACATGTACAGCGCAAGACAGATCGAGGGACGTTCATATTAAACAGCTTCGAGACCTTTTAGAACTTTTACCACCCCCAGGAAGGGCAACACAAACAAAGTAAGTTCTAAAGAAGTAGCCTACTTTAGGATACCGCTTAATATATATGTAATGTTATTATCATTGGTAGATAGAAAAGTCAGTTGACCTCTGGCGGAAACATGACCGAATATCAGTTGTTTTGCCACAAAATCAAGTACCAAACGACAGTGAAGTGCAGTACGAACAGTTTATAAGAAACTTAAGCGGAAGAAATATTATCAATCGAACAGGAATGAAGTGTATTAATTGATTTTACAGGGAAATATACGTGGTCTCTTTAATAAGTATGATATAATACATATATAATAAATAAGTTGAAGTTAAACTATAATTGTGAATACCAGATCGATAGTAAAAATTTTCTTGGTATCTAGGTGTAATTTCTAAGAACTGAGTCTTAGTGTTCTTGTGTTTTATGGAAGACCAATCCAGCCTCTAGATTTGTCTGACATATAAAGAAAAGGTTCACAAACTAGTTGCTATAAAATGTGCATGGAGGCCGTGTATTAATTTCGTTTTGGCATTTTGGATTTTTGCATCTTGCTTCAACTGAGTTCGCATAATTGTAAACCTGCAATCTTAACAAAACGCCATACAGCGATAAACAGATTAAACCTTTCCTGCTAATATTTTTCAGTTCTCATCTTTCTTAAAGTGGCTGGGAAAACAAATTTGCTATTCCTTGTTTAGCTTGCAGGAAACTCAGTCAACTGGACCCAGTCAAAACCGAATTAACATTTCAAAACCGAAATGTAAATTCAATTTCGTTTGTCCAGTTTCCTCCTTATTAATAATTGTTCAATATAGGTAAATAACGAAAGGCACAACAAATAACAGATAAATTTTTATTAATTACTTTATAAAGAAGTACCAAGATCCAAAGAAAATTGATGTTAGTTAAGTCTCAAACTAAAGTGGCTGCACTGAAATTACACACAAAGGAGGTGATCGATAAACCAGATTGGATTAGATGTCCAACATATTTCAAAGATTCAAATTTTCAATGGTAATCGAAAGGGGATCTAAGTTGTTATTTAAAAAGATAGATTTACTCAGCGTCCAACTCGGAGATTTTATTTCTGGAGAACAAAGTCGAGATCAGGGATTTCGTAGAAAAAAAGTATTTCTTCGGAGAATGAAGTCAAGATCAATGATTTCGTAGAAGAAAACTATTTCTTCGAAGAACAAAGTCAAGATCAGAGATTTCGTAGAAAATGGTTTTTGGTCGGAGAACAAAGTCGAGATCAGGGATTTCGTAGAAAAAAGTATTTATTCGGAGAACGAAGTCGAGATCAGGGATTTCGTGGAAAAACCTATTTCTTCGAAGATCAGAGATTTCGTAGAAAGAAGTATATATTCATAGAACAAAGTCGAGATCAGGGATTTCGAATAAAGATACTTCGAAGAACAAAGTTGAGATCAAGCATTTCGTAGAAAGAAAATATTTTTTCGAAGAACATGCAATATCGAGATCAGAGATTTTGTGGAAAAAGAAATATTTTTAGCTGAAAAGCAAAAAGGACGAGTGGCAATAGTTAGAATTCACTTGGAAGAATCTAGACCGGATATGCATTAGCGAAGGATGATAGAGGCTATCTCTTTGTGTGACGAGTTTTGCACCACGCTAAAAACTTTATAATAACAATTAACAATTATTCCACGAACGCGCGTTGGATATGAGCTTTTAGATAGCGGACGAGGTGCGAAGCAGGTTCCTGAAATTTTAGGTTCTTATGGGTGGGCTTTCACTGTATATTTAATTACTTCACAATAAAAGCAGCGGAACAACACGGTTATTAATATTTAACGTTTTATTGCTGGATAAAGAATGATAAAATGATGTCTCATCATGCAGACATTATAAAATAAAGCATATATAACGCGCGTTCTGATTGGCTGGGATGACGTTGATATATTTGAATTGCATAAAGCACGCAAGTGACGTTTCAACATACCCTTTATTATATTGATTTTGTTTTCATAAAATGGAGGACTTTTAACTTTTAAATAAGTTTTCATTCTTTCTAAGCTGTTTTCGTAACAATCTGAAGTTCAGATAAACAAATGGCGGCCGTGTGTTTAGCAAGCTGACTGTCAAAGGCGGGAATTTTTTTGCGCCAATATTGACCGACGCGCACAAAAATCTTTGAAGCGAGCACAGTAGACAAGAAGGTGTAAATCTCCAAAAATATGTTGTATGTACTTTGAAAATCACTAAATATTTTCCATCTGACAAATATAGATTGCTTCGTGGTCAAAACATCATAACGAATCAACCATGAAGTAATTTGTTTAGTTTGTATGTACTGAATATTACATGCAGTTAGAATGTTTTTGTTTTTTAGGTATGCGTATCTTTATTGAAGATCTTTCAAGATATAATCTGTTTGAATTACAGTTTTAATTATAATTGCAGATAGAACAGCCAAACATGTGTAGATCTATGAGTTTACACAAAAATCACCAAAATGAAGCAAGTGGAATATCCGAGGAGAACACTGAGACGGATTTTACAGTCGGTCAGAATGTCCCCGCAGATGATCATCACGATCTAAAGGTCCTGACTAATCCTAATGCGACAGCGATAGATTCGCCAGCAACATGTAGGGACGACATTGAACCCAGTACCGATGATCATCACGATCTGAAGGTCCTGACTAATCCTAATGCGACAGTGATAGATTCCCCAGCAACATGTAGGGACGAAATTGAACCTAGTACCGATGGATTGCATCCTGTTCCCTCTATCCTTGCCGAAGAGCCGCTAAACGTACCTGAAGAGCAACACTGCCACAAGGTTCAGACGAAAAGAGAAACAGAAGGAAGTAAAAATGCGGAGCCTATCTCACACACCTCACTGGAATTCCAACAAGGGAGTTGTAATACTCGAGATTGTCCAATCAGAGCTATTCTTGACTCGTCGTCGGTACGCGATGAGCTCATTGGAACAAGGGGCGCGGGTTTGGACCAGGACTTGCCGTTACCGGAATTAAGCCCCAAAACTCAAGAAAGCGAATTGGTTATAGATACAGAAAGGGAAAACGGAGAACTGGCAGTTTCAGTACCAAATTCAATCCTGGAATCAGTATCTAAGGAAGAGGTGTGCACAATTGTTAATATTTTGTTAATCTAGTATCTGCTTGGAAAGTTCAGTTCTTTTAAAATTAATATGGTCTCAATATTAGGAATTTTTTTTGCTTACAGTCTTTAAGGGTAAGAGTGTGGGATCTGTAAAGTTTAGTTTCGTTGTTTGGGTAACTGCGTGACTGTTTCAGTCTTCGAGATCTTCCCAGAGCAAATAACGTGTGTGTCAGACTTATTAAAAGTAGGGGGCTGAGTGGGAGAATTACAGCTTAAGGCCCGTGCAAACGAACTTCAAACTTCAGCTTCAACTTCAACTTTATTATATTATCAATAATATTTTTTAAATTTGTTATTTAAAGACCGATCCGCAAGTAGACTAGCTAATCGGGGCGGATTAGTCAGCATATATATTTACAAAAGATTCTGGTACTCACATAGTAATGGAAAATAGGGCTATACTAAAGCTACTTGCATTTCGATTTAAGAATAAAGTGCTTTGTAACAACATATTCAAAAGAAAACAAATGGGAACGAGTAAGATTCAGCATCCACATATGAGATAAGAGTTAGTTCAAAATTTTAGTTTTCGTAGAGCTGTGCTTATTTAAGTAATATCAACATAATCATCGCAAGATTGCAAAATTTCCGTTAGAACAGTATGCAGTCTCTTTTTGACAAGAAAACATCGCATTTTGAATCGTTTATTTCCAATTTATATCGCATTTTTTTTTAAAATTGCGTTTATTTTAAATAATACCACATGTCCCATTGCATGACACTTGCGTCATAATAGTTCTTCTCGCTAATATCTTAGGTTTAACAGTTGCAGCTCATTAATTCAACAAATGACACACTGAAATGCGACAGCTGTACTACAATGGGAAAATATTTGAAATTAGAAGAAGTAGTATATGCTATAACAAACAAAAAGAGTCATTAACTTGCATCAAATGCATTAAATTCACTATCTTCCGTCTACTCTAAACTCCATAGCAGAAGACGAGTTAAACCGGCAACCTTCAGGGTTTAAATTTGGACGGAGTGCGCTATGCGAGATATTTGAAAAACAGACTGCACAACTTCAGCATGGCTTTCTCGGTGTTCCGTCTACTAAGGCCTTTTATCAGTTCCTCGTTGTAGGAAACTTTCGACATAATAACAAGATCAGAACAGCAGGCCAGTCATCCAAAATTTAGCATAGTGTCGATATTACTAAGTCATCTACTATCAGAATTTCATTTTTGAGCAGGAATTTTCAAGAATTGCGAAGAGAAAATAGAACAAGACCAGAAAAAGAAAGTAAACGTTGCAAACAGTAACAAGGCTTGGTACCTTGCTACTTGTCCAGCTCTTTGCTGAGAGACAGAAATCAGTTTCTATAGACGTTGAAACAAAACCTTTGGACTTCCTGTCTTCTAACTCCAAGATTGTCGATTTCCGAATTCGTTCTGTTTGATAAAAATTCCCTATAAAGAAATTATGAAAGAACACTCTTTCGCTTTAAGTCATGAATAACACTGGGCAGCATGCCACTTCAGACTCATCGTCGAGAGGAACTGTTTTACTTGTTTTCGAATCTTGCATTTTTCTTTTCCTTAATCTCACAGCCCTTGTGGATAACGCGCTGGTTTGTGCCGCTATTTACAGGAACATCTCACTTCGTACTGTCACCAACAATTTTGTACTGTCGCTGGCCATCAGCGACCTACTCATGACAGTTTTAGTGATGGCGCTTACAACTTCCTCTTCATTTGCTGATGAGTGGATTTCGCAAACCATTGGCATAACGATCTACGGATACTGTGGTTATACATTAGCAATGACTTCAATACTGACTGTGATGCTAGTAGTAATCAACAGATATTTTCGAGTTGTTAGATCGACATTGTATCCCACAATTTACTCCAAGAAAACCTCGGCAATCATGGCTTTCAGTGCATGGATTGTATCAGCACTTTTGGTTTGTGTTAGTTTCTCTGGTTTAAGAATTTATTTGAGACCCTACACTGAAAATCCGACAGTTATTTTAGTTGTTTTTCCTAGTACAACTGCTGCTACATTTTATGTCACTATAAACAGTTTGCTCATTTGTATTTCTAGTTTCGTTGTTCTTGCATGCAATGTGAGGATCTACCAGACCATCCGTCATCACAACACCGCAGCCGCTCCATCTTCACAAGCTGGACAGTCTTCCTACGGAGTGGGGGAGGCGAAGATTACGAGAACTCTAATGGCTGTGGTGTTTGGTTTTTACATCTGTTGGCTGCCACCACTTATTACCAATATTTTGTGGTCTTTAGGATTGATTAATGAAAGCAGTCTTAAATTTCAGAACTTTTATTTCCATTTTCCAATATTTTGTAGCAGTGCAATAAACCCGTTAATTTATGCGGTAATGAATCAAGCATTTAGAATGGAGTTTCAGAAATTACTGAAGAGATTGTTTTGCATAGGTAAATGTACAACTTAGTATGTGCTATTGAGCCTAAACGACCTTCTTTCGAATTCATAGTTTTTCGACGCCTTTAGCAACATAGTAATAATTATATTTTAGCTTGTGTTAGATAATACGGAACGTTGAAATTCTCGGTTATCAAAAGATTCCTCTTCACTAGTATCTTCAGTAGTTTTTTTTCAAATTATTGTTTAATTCCTAAAGACTTTATAAGATAGTACGTAAAAATAATATGTTGAAAAGTTAAAACTTAATGATTTGAAAATGTCGTGAAAATTGACTAAAAGCTAAATAGATACTCTGTTACTCACGTTTCACGCCAGTAAGGCGATCAGATCAGTTACACAGATTTAAAATTGCTGGCATAAAATTTGTTGTAATGTCGACATTAGTTCAGATCTTTTGTTCAATAGAGTGCCTCTATTCCTATTGAGGATGCATAGCTTTTCACTGAGGTATAGGTTGCATTTCTTCGCTCCACTGGAGTATGCCTTCGCACGCCTTAGAATTGACCATTTGATTTTGTAACAAATTTTATGCCAGCAATTTTAAACCTGATGCTTGTGATGCGTTTCTTGTTGATTGAAATAAAGAGGAATGTAAACTACCTCTAACACTTTCATGGTTTATCTTTATTTACTGAATTTCTCATGTTCCGTGATCTCGCGGTTATATTTGGGGTTTTTTTCATAGTGAAATAACAAACACTAAATTTCATATACTTTCTTTACTTACTTTTGTATTATATCTTCCTCCTTTCTGCCTAGTCTCATTGTACATTTTCTTGGCTTGATACAAAAAAATAATCAAAATGTGTAGAAAAAACATCTTCGTAATGGGAACAGAATCAATTTGTACTTATCATATTTTTTCGAAACACCATACAAGAAAATACATTTTGTTAAAATAGCAATATACGAGAACCACTTTATAATATTTGCTTCTTTTTCATTATTATATTATTAATATCTTCAATCTAAATCATTATAATATTCCCATTACTGATATCAGAAATTAACGTTTTGTCGGTGATTAAAGAAAAAAAGTACAACAAACAAATCGCTTCGTCTTGACAATAGGTATTTTTGGAGTTGGTTGTGAAGCAAATCCCACCTGCCTGCAGACGACCCATAACTAGTTTAACTGGCCCGGTAACGAATTACCAAATAAGGAGATTACTAGCAGTCTATTCAAAGGGGTAGGACGTTTATGTGCCTTAATTAATGAAGTTATGGATATTTTTGCGTACGACTGCAGAATTAATACTGCATATACTTGAAACGAAAGCTAATAACAGGAAATATAGTGTAGAAAAGCCATTCGGCTATCCGCTTCTTAAATCAATAATCCGTCATTCTCAAGTGTCTCGCCGTTTCCAAATACCAAATCGTATTCTGTAATTGAAATAGTCCTTTTTATATATTTTTATACAAATTGCAGCTTTAAAAACAGGAAATATATTGACCTCAAGAGAAGTTTCTGATAATATTTTAAGTCCTGACCTGCAATTTTTTTCAGCTTGTTTGCACTTAGCGACTGTCCGATCGCCCCATCTTGGCACCTCGAAAAACAGTACGCACAAAATCGAGAATTGCCTCGCAATGCAAGAAATATCGTTTCTATTGGCCAAGAAGATTTGTAATATCAATAAGGGATATATAATACAAAAATAACAAGCAAAAAATGCTATATAGCTTGAGGTAATTCATTATGGAACGAATATAACTATGTGATCATGGAACACATGAAATTCACCAAAGACAACCATAAATATTGTTGTTAGTCTTTACATTCCTCTTTATTTCAATCAACAAAAAATACATCTCTTTTCAAAATGTTGTATCCGAATGTTGCATTTTTTCCCAAAACTGCGTTTATTTAAATGTATAACTGCGTTTTATACCGCGTGTTCCCTTCCATGACAGTAGTAGTTGTTTTCGGACGTATTTGAGGTTCCACAATTGGAGTTCATTAATTCAACAATTGAGAGAGTGAAATGCAACAGCTGTACAGAAATTTATGAGCAAACGGTTGAACTTACAATAAAATACAACCACAAAACAAACTAAAGATAACCATTAGCTTAACCATTTCCATTAACGTCAATAATGGAGAAACAGGAGAGAATGGAGAATGGTTCCATGGAGAAATGGAGGAGCAGATAATAGAAAAATAAAAATAATATGTAACTAAATTTTATAAAATATATTTTCAGTTAGCTCATTATAAACCAAAACGAAACATGTGCAATTCTGCAAAATAACGAGAACCATGAATGTAGTGGTAGTCCTTACCTTTCTCTTTATTTTAATCAACAAAAATACACCTTATTTCCAAATATTGAATGCTTCCCAAATTGAGTTTATTTTCAAATTTCTATCACCTGTTCCGTTGCGTGACCGTTGCGCGTCATAGTTCTTGTCGGCAATATTTGAGGTTCAACAATTGGAGTTCATTAATTCAACAAATGAGAGACTGAAATGCAAAAGCTGTACAGAAATTTATGAGCAAACGGTTGAACTTACAACAAAACACAACAACAAAACAAACTAAAGATAAATCATTAGCTGAACCATTTCCATTAACGTCAATACTGTCTGTCCATTTCAAACTTGATAGCAGCCAGCCGGTTAAACTACCCTCGGGGTTTAATTTCGGATAGACTGCGCTATGTGAGGTATCACAGCAAGGGCAGGACTTTCTTTTCAGCCTGCTGAGACCGCGCCGACTATTTTATTAGTTTTCGGTTTATAAGGAAAACATCCAACAGAATAGCAAGACCATGCAGAACAGTATGTATATGCTGCCTTTTGTCAACGATAGCAAAGAGCATTGATATTTCTCGTGTAACTACTGACTGAACGTCACTTTGAGAGCAAACATTCCAGCATTTCAGGTAAAACGTAGAAGAAGAAAAGAAGAAGAAAAAGAAGAAGAAGAAACAGAACTGGAAAAGTAGAAGGAGAAGGAATAAGAGAACAACAACAACAACAAGAAGTAGAACTTGATTCTCGTAATTGTAAAACTCTCGATTTTCCGAATTCTTCCTGCTTGACAATTATTACTTCAAACAAATAATAGACGAACACCTTTTTTCTCTCGTGCAATTATGAATAACACTCATGAGCAAGCTGCCTCAAGCTCGTTGTCAAGAGGAACTGTTTTAGTTGTTTTCGAGTCTTGTATCTTTCTTTTCCTTGATCTCACAGCGTTTGTGGGTAACGTGCTAGTTTGTGGCTCTCTTTACAGGAACAAGTCACTTCGTACTGTCACCAACAATTTTATACTGTCGCTGGCCATCACCGACCTACTCATGGCTGTTTTGGTGATGCCGCTTACAACTTCCTCTTCATTTGCTGATGAGTGGATTGGGGGTACCATCGCTTTGAAGATCTATACATACTGCGGTTTTACTTTAACAACCATTTCACTTCTTACCCTGATGCTAGTAGCAATCAACAGATATTTTCGAGTTGTCAGACCAACATTGTATCCTACAATCATCAGGCAGAATGCCCATTGTTCTGTGGACATCTACTTGCAGTTCACAGCCGCGGCATGAGTCTGCATAATTATTCAAACTCAT
>JANSTR010153552.1:0-10647 GCA_025434805.1 Antipathozoanthus remengesaui
CCATAATGTTGGGCCGAGGTGTGCTCTAGTGAGAAAAATCCCTGAATCCACCCCTGATTTCTTCAATATTAAACACAATTACCTTCTCATGTTTTTAAGTCCCATATATAAAGTATTCATACTCAGTAAATACAAACAGAGGTTTTTAACCATATTTCCTTAAAGGCTGTGTTTGCAAGCTTACAAGTAACATGTATACCTAGGTTAATTTGTCAAATATATCCTAAAAATGGCTTGTTTTTAAATTACATGTACCAGACGTGTATTTATATCCAGTATGAGAACTCCAGTTCGGGAGCAGTCATTATTATGGCTGGCGTTGGGGCCGAAGAGAAATTATTTTTCCTCCTTAAAAATACTCCACCCAACCATTTATTGCTGATAATTTTTTTCTACCCAACCACGTTCAAGGCATATTATTTTTCTTACCCAACCCAAAAAGGCTTAACCTGAAAATACAAAAAATTTCAGCTAACCTTGTTATGAACTGGTTACTAGCTCCCAAAAGGACAAATTCATCAAGGAATACTAACAGCAGTTTCAAAAGCCAATGTTCTATACACAGTATTCAAACGTGTACTTGAATATCAGAATGAGTTTCACTACAACTCAAGGTTTAACCCAATTCACCCCTTGACTTACACAAATATAAAGTGAAAAACAGAAAAAAATCAAAGCTGCAAAGAGAGCCAAGATAATTGAAGTCTCCTCCAATGACAGTGTCAAAGTAAAGACATTCAGAAGACAATGATTTCTACAAATGTGTAAATTTATTTTTTAGTTTGTTATCTTGGACGATGAACATTATAGAGGGTTCTGGGATCAAGATGGGCAGAAATTTATACAATCATATTGTTCTATTGTTTCTGTACATTATAGAATTGATTTTGATATTGATACAACATTTCAAATAGTTTTACATATTTTGATTTCTATGAAAATGTCTTTTCACTACTAATGTTTTTAAAACTACATCTTGTTATGGAATGTAGATTCATCTGTACTGGTGAAGTGTTATCATTTGTAGTTTTAAACTTTTGGACACAGTACATATAGATTTGAAGCACTTAGCTTTCGATCCTCACAGGGATCTTGATCACAATGAAATTCAGTCACGGTGCCGTGGGTTTAAAAACCTTTGGCATACGTGACTTCAGAAGGTGGTCCCAAGTGTGGGGTAGCAGGTGTCTGCCCTGGACGCGGTTTAAATTAGGTTGGTTTATTCTGATGTACCATAGTTTTATTGTTGTCAAGAGCCAATCAGAGCGCGCGTACCATCATACCCATATAGTAATTGCTATATTACCCGTACTTTTACCCATTGCGCTAACTGGTAAGTTATGGCAGGGATGAAATATCAATTTTTGTCCAAAAAGTTAAAACAGCAATATTCTTTGTTAAGTTATTTAATGCACATTGGAGAAGTGATTACTTTTTCGAATACAAGTTCAGTTTGTCAGATTACACTCAGTGCAATCAAAACGTAACAACTATTTTACTTTTCTATTGTTCAGCAAATGGAGGCCTGTCGGAATGGGGTGCATGGAGTAAATGTCCGTGTGGATCAGGAGCTAGGATTCGCAAGAAGACATGTTTCAGCCCGGCCATTTACAATAGCGGAGCTCATTGTCCGCATCAAAATCTGAGCACCGAAAGTGTACCCTGCTATCAAGCTTGTAGAGGTAAGGGGCTGTGAAAATCAGTGTAGTTTTAGGAAGACCTGCGAATTTGAAACATACAGCTGAGAAATAATAATGTATACTCAATGTCTAGATCTAGTCCCAAAGGAAACAGTGTTTTCAGTCCCGAGAGTCCTGATGTTTTCCGATACGATGTAGAGCAAAACTTTTCTTTCTACAGTTTCATTTCAGTGGTTGTTTTTAATGTTCAGTACCGGACGCCCAAGCTGAGAATTGGTTATGTAGTCGATTGATTGAGTAAATTTTATCTACACTTTGTTTGGGAATAAGTATCGTTTTCGTTCAAATCTAGTACAAATCCCACAAATAAAAGTTCGTTACCTCTACTGTTGTGCCCTTCTGTCTTTCTTGTACTTTGTGAGTCATTTAATGGAGCCGAAACCAATTGTAAAATTGCACACATTTTAGGTATCCTACTGATGATCAGTTACTGATTTGTGTTTTATTCAGGAACATGCTGTTGTCTGTTGAAATATAATATACTTTCTTGAATAAGAAAGAAAATATTGAAACACTTACCACTTGACTGTGGTTAGATCAAAAGCGCGGTTCAAGTTAAAGATTAATGAGAATATTTTTTTACATTGAAAGTTAACTATGATCTAAATTCTCAGTTATTTTGTTCGGATGGTTTGCAGATGCTCGTTCTAATCAGCTTCTCTTTTGCTAAAGAAATTGCGATGGGATAAGAATCATTGAATCTGATTATGTTTTTGAAAGCAAATTCTCGGTTATCAATGTAGATATATCCCAAGATTACATTTTATGGACAAACTTGCCGTTTATACACGAATTTTATTTCTAGGTGCCAATCCGTATCCCACAATGAAGAAAGAACAGATAATCGCCAAACTTCACCTGGGCTACAGAATGCCCGCACCACCGTACTGCTCCGACGAGCTGTGAGTATAGATATCAGCCATCGTATTTGATAGTTTTTCGAGAGCTGAGCTCTAAAAAGGATCGTGAAATCTGATATAAGACCCACGACTCATGATCATTTATTTGAATCTAAAATAGTATTGAAAGCATTTGTCCATTAAAGACATACACTACAAACATGAACCGCGGAGCAAGGGAAGTTGAAGGGCTCTAAGCGCCCTAATTATTTTTTTTTTGAAAAGAACGAAAATGTTTCTGGAAAGAACAATCCGTGGAAACTTATTTCATGGTATTTTATTTCATTGGCGGTCATTATTAACATTAGAATAGGGGTATTTCCAGCGATTTCAGAGACCGTTCTAGGATAGTGCCCTATGATCAATTCGGTCAGGCGTGAAGACGCGCCGACCACCTGGTTGTTCTAAATTATAATTATTTTTACCGGTTGTTCTACATTATAAATGTTTAAGGTATGCAGTGATGTGGCAGTGTTGGCAGCAGGACCCCGCCCACAGACCGTCATTCTCTGAACTCTGTAAAACGCTTGAAAGGCTGATGACCGCTGAAAAGGTAGGCTCACAGATAGACCTGTGATCATGTATTTTGAATCTAGTTTTAGTTAGAAATCAGATATGAAGCTTTTGTATCAACGTTATGATAATATAGTTTTTTTTTAGAAATAAGGCAGTAGTGGTCAAGCGATTTGGGTGTCTGACTCGTAAACCGCGACCCAACCACTGTGTTGTGTCCTTGAGCAACTCTCTTTAGTAATGACTTGCTCCAGTCGACCTCCCTGGATAAACGAGTACCGTACTTGCTTTTGCTGGGAGCTGGCCAGCGATAGAAATGAAGCATAAAATTCTTCTTTGTTAGTTTAGTTTAAATTTAGTAAGACGCCTAGGTTGGGACCCGGATAGAGAGAATATTGTTGTGTATTCATTCGTGAAATACCTGAATCGGAATCGGAAGTTTTACGTTAGCGCAATTCTGCACTTTAGATCGCGTCACGTTTACTTGCAGAAGGATTTGAGTAAATAAAAATTGAGACACTTTTGCCTTAAAAAAATACTGCATACATTGCATTTTTTCTGCAAGAAATCCCTTTGAAATCAACTTATCTTCTGCTTTTCACTATATTTTCAGATTTCCATTGATTTGGCAAACTTTGACCCTCTGTACGGAAACTCTAGCTCGGAGTGATAGGTTACAAGTTCATGATGATCTCGCACGAGAGTACAACACTGGCAAGAAATAGATGCCGACTGCCAAGATAACCAACAAAAGAATTGTTTTTTTCCAAGTAGTGCTGACATAAGTACGAATGTTAGACTTGGTAGTATACATCGTACCAAAGTGTCTCGTGGACAATGCGACGAATACTTTGTAAAGAAATGGCGAAAGCCGGGACCTAACTGAATTTTGATAGTGGTTGCAATATTTTTGTAAAATACGAGTATAAAACCTCAGTTTAAAGAGGTGGGAGTCGTTATCGATAGTACGTCAGACTATTTTGCAAACGTCTTCGTTTGCTTTGTTTTAACTGATTTGTATGTTTATTTTGAATATCATCGCGATTCAGTTAATATATATCGCGCGCAAATGTATTGCGCGATATCGCGTTGTAACACGGAGACGGCAATATAATACGGTATCATATATTGCAGTGTAATACGGAGACGCCGATATCGCGTATCGCAGTGCAAAACGGACACGCCGGTATTCGCGTATTGTAGTGCCGTACGGGAACGGCAATATAGTATGTATTGTTTATTGCAGTGTAAAACGGACACGCAGATATCACGTATTGTAGTGCCATACAGGAACGGCGATATAGTATGGTATCGTGTATCGCAGTGTAATACGGACACGCCGATATCCTGTTTCGTAGTGTAATACGGATATGCCTATATCATGTATTGCAGTGTAATATGGACACAGCAATATCGCGTATTGCAGTGTAATGCAGGCACGCAGTGTGTAATACAGGCACGCTAATATCGTGTATCGAAGTGTAATACGGACACGCCGATATCGCGTATTGCAGTGTAATACACGGACACACAGAGTGTAATACGGACACACCAATATCGTGTATCATAGTGTAATACGGACACACCAATATCGTGTATCGCAGTGTAATACGGACACACCGATATCGTGTATCACAGTGTAATACGGACTCGCCAATATCGTTTATCGCAGTGTAATACGGACACACCGATATCGTGTATCACAGTGTAATACGGACTCACCAATATCGTTTATCGCAGCGTAATACGGACACACCAATATCGTATATCGCAGTGTAATACGGACGCACAAATATCATGTATTGCAGTGTAATACGGACACACGGATATCGTGTATCACAGTGTAATACGGACATACCAATATCGTGTATCGCAGTGTAATATGGAAACGCCGATATAGTATGGTATCGCAGTGTAATGTTTTTATATTGTATCGGATAAACAGGAAAATGCCACTGTACACAACTGTTGTATTTTAAACATACAAAAGATGTAAATATAGATGCAATAAACTGGTCTCTGGGGGCTGGGTATACTTTTTAAGTACAGTATTGACAACGATTCATTCTGTGTGTATGTTTGTCAAGGGGAAGCCAGGATTTTGAAGCAGTGGCTGGGGGGCTAGCGCACTCCATGTATGTATGACTGTTTAGTTACCTCTGAGCTCGCTATTGGTTTGAATATTTTTATTCAGTTGTCTTGTCACTAGTCAAAATAGGGGGCGTAGCAAGCCACCCAATCCATGCCTCACCCCATAGTGTATACGCCCTTCCTTGGAAGTCAGTTTCTCTACAAACTTCCCTTGAATGATGATTACTTTTCCTGTGCAGCGCATGGCATGGACCATAATCGGGCTGGGATCAGAAACGCTGCGTGCTGCTTGGAAAACAAGGCTGGCAAACGTATACAACTAAACTGTCTCTTTGGGCACAGACGTACTAGTTTGTCATCAACTAATGTTAGTCATATAAGAACATCTTCTGTTTTGCATCCTTCTAAGTACCTATTGAAAAGTCTTCCCTTTAAAAACTTTGTCTTAGTTTCAATGAAGCCTTTTCGTCAACTAAGGTATTTCGTAGCTGGTGACTCAAAATAATGATGATGATGACGACGACGACGACGACGATGATGATGATGATGATGACGATGATGATGTTGATCGGTTGATGATGATGATGATAGAATAGCCGCCAACTCCAGCGCAGATTAAAAGACGGACACGAATCTATACCAGCCGAGATCAAACGTAAGAGAATGGCACATCTGTTTGTTTAAATTAAGAAAATGTTAACTTTATTTGTTGCTCGTTATCTTCAATTAGTTTGTTACATTGTAGTTACCACAAATGTTTGACCAAAACACATCAAATTAACACAATTCGTACTCAGTCAAATGAAGGTCAATTCTGTTAATCCTGCAATGTTGACAGATAAATACTTAATTTCGCTTATCAGCTCGGCAAATTTAAAAGAAACAAACGTTATTATACGAAGCTTCAAATAAGTTTGAAGTTGTCCTCTTCATCGGTAAATGCCCTGCAGAACCAAACAGGCAATTAGACAGCTGTAATAATGATGATGATAATAATAACAATAATAATAATAATTACAAACATTAATTAACTTGAAATCGTAAGGTACTGATTACCGATTGCTAAATTCACGAGCCTCTAACAGGGTTTTACAAGTTTAAAAATCGACATGCTTTTTGCAGGCACTGTATTTTTTGTGTTCACGGAGTGTTCAAGTTGGCTGTTTTTTAACTTTTCTGGAGGATATGAATTGAGGCTTTACATAATAACATGCTGGCGGCAACAGTTTGTTTATTACCTTAGCTTTGAGTTTGAAAAATCAGAAATTGGTATGGAATAACTCTTGAAAATGTCTGGATTTTTGCATTCAACAGTGCATTTTGTTCGCCTTCTATCCTGGGTGAAATTGAGAATCTTGAGTCGAGAAAAACCAAGTTGCCACTCGGATTGCAGCTAGATGCTGTTGGGTGTGTAACTTTTAGGGACTGGGCACGAGTAGGAAGAGGGGTCCTGGGAGCTAGACAGTGAAAACCTCGAATATCGTAGAAAAAAAACTATATTTTCTACGTCGAAAATTTAAATCTTAACGGTTCAACGATTTTTATTTTACAACATGTACAACATTACCCAAGAAAAACGAATATAAAAAATGAAAAAAGGTGAAGGGCAGGATTCACAACCCTAAGAGGTTAGACTAGCAATCCTACGCCCTTACACTTCTGTTACACACCTGTTATAGAAAGTGTAGTTGTTTCTGGCAACATTGTTTGAGTTGAATGTATCCAGCTCTCTCGCGTGGGAATCCCGCACGATTCCTCTTCGTCCCTCGTTTCGTTGGGGGGATTTGTACCCGTGACGGTTGTTTGCCCAGGAGAAACACACATACATTGCAATCACAACAAGGAAGAAACCAACGACACCCAAGGCGACTCCCAAGGCACGCTTGTCTGATGCAAGATACAACACCTGCTCAGTGCTATCGTAATCTGCGAAACGTAAAAGCAGTTCTTGACTTGTTTGTGTTTTTCTAGTTACGTGACCAGCAATGGACGGTTTTGAAAAGCCAAGAATGACCATTCATTTTGAACTGTTCATGCACCATTTCAATGATCAAATCATATTTTTGACAGTCTTTCATCATATTTATCCCTTCCCTACTAAACTCCGATTTCAAATAAACCCAAAATGTACTAACTTTTGAACCAGTTGACAAAACTCTATAAACTGACCATTCATTTTGTTTGTCTCCGGCGATGAGCAGATTCTCAAAATGTTCATTGTTTCATGAAATTCAGAAGTTGACAATTTTCGTAAAGTTTGAAAAATTTACTAAATTGAAAAGTCAGGAGGGAAAGGGTTAACAGTCAATAATCAGTTAGTTAATCAGATCGATTGATCGCTAATCATTTAATCAACAAATCATTTAATATTCAATCAGTTAACCATCCAATCAGTATCGGGAAGACGAGATAACTCTGCATGCTTCAATATATATTAATGACATCCATTAGAACATAATGGTTTAGTGTAAAGCGCTTTGTGACGTGCATGTAAAAGGAATTTTAAGTTTTATTCATCGACAGTATGCAAAATTACAATCACGCGGTTTCCTAACTACTAAATTTGACATATTTTTTGTATTTGAAGTTTTAAAAATAACAAAAACGTTTATTTAAAAAATTTTAAATTAGCCATATCCTAGCCTGCGAAAGTAGACACCTTTTCTCCAGCCGCAGCTACCCATATTCTAGATACCTAATCACACATTTACAAATATTCAGGAAATACTGCTAATTTCCATTTAAAATGACTTGATATGCATTCAAAGGTACCTCAAATAGTCAATTAATTAGCACTTCACAACACTCCCAGATGTGGGTTTGTTTAGTGACGTTAATTGATAACTAGCTTCGACGCACTGTGAGTTTAGTAAGTAGATTATGGAAGACATCAAACATTCGCAGCTCGCCCCTTCTTTGTAGAATAGCACAGACAAGCGAACGTACCAGTCGAGTTGACTCCAGAGGTCCAGAACATCAAAGTCTCCTCGTCCTTCTGTCCCCTGTTGTTCACTGCTGTGATACGCAACACGTAAAGCTCCCCAGGCTTCAGGTTTGGAAAGTTGTAGTGTTTGATGTTTTCGTTCAGTTCTTTGACGTCATACTGCCACGTGCTCGAGGACAGCTGTCGTAGCTTGAGATAGACGTATGAGAACACATACGGACCCTGGTTACGGATTTCCCACCTTATTGTTACGGACGACGGTGTGACATTTCTGGCCCATACACTTGTCAGAATATCAGGTATTCTTTGTGCTGTAATTTAATTTCAATTTGTTGTGGAAGTGTGTTAGAGGACGCCCTTAGTTAGCATGCGACACAGAGCTAGCAGATAACGCTATGTTATGATATAACATAACATTACAAACCCAACATAACGTACCTAACATAACGCTGCATATCATAACTTAGAAAACCTTAGCACAACATAAGATGGCATGACGTAACAATCCTAACATAAGAACAAACTAAATAACTTAAGAATAGCTTAGCACAACATAGTATGATAACATAACATAGCATAAAATAACATGACATGACATAACATAACACTACATAACATAACACAACACTGCATAACATAACATAACAAAATATTCTGTGTCCGGAAATAATTTCATATGATTGTTATGGTTGCATGCACATGTTTGATGTTGTTGACCTTGCATTTCAGTTATGACGGTCATCCAATGTGTTGCCTTTAACATTCCTGTTTGCTCCAATCACTACGCATGTGTATAAACCGTCATAACACAACAGAACAGAGCAGCACACGATACAACATAACATGTCTTAACGAACCTAACATAGCAACCAATTACTAGCCCAACATAATACTGCATAACATAACTTAGCATAATAACTTAGCACATCATAACATGGCATGATGTAACATACCGTGACCTGAAATATTTCATATGTTATTTGCTAACATCTACCTTTTTTCAGTTATAACGCCCATCAGATAAGTTGCCTTTTGCACTTTCCTTCGGTCACTTCGCATGCAACAACAGCACACGACATAAAATGACATAACAAACCTGACATAAACTGCATCCTGACATAATACTGCATAACTTAGCACAACATAACATGGCTGATATAACAAACACAACATAAGACAACACACATAAGACATTTCCATATGATAATAGGTAGCATCTACGTGTTTCATGTTATTGATCTTACGTTTTTCAATGATGACGGTCATCAGATGTGTTTCTTTCACATTCCCTTTCGCTCCAGTCACGACGCATGCGTATAAACCGTCATCGTGCTCATATTTTGTTTTATCGATTGTTATCTTGTTACCGGTGACCACTGTCTTCGCATTGTTGTTAATTGGCTTGCTGTCTTTAAACCACGTGATCTTGGTGAGCATGCGCACTGTGACGCAGTACGAACACACCAACGTGATTGGCATGTCTTCATCCGTCACTGTTAGTTCCGGAGTGCTCAACTTTTTGTCGAAGACCACAGAACCTTTATTAAGAAGACACAGTGCAATTCTTATATTCTGAAGTGTTGTTGTGAAGCCTAACCCCCATAACAGAGGTGTTCTGTCCTTGTGCAAGACATTTGGCTACGAACCTATTGTATATAACTGAACATAAGTCACGGAATGACCTCACATATCTTTGAAAGCGGGTAAATCTACCTTTTTAATTTATGGTTATTTTCTAAAAGGGATAAAAACAACATCGCGCCTGTTTCTAAACAATATAAAAAACTATGACGTAGGAGGGCACAAGAAAAATATTGCGAGAAGACGAGACCAATTCCCTTTAAAACTGAGTACCCGCTTCTGCTGGGAGCTTGACTGCGGTCGATTAGTGTGTTGTCCTGGGCCAGTCATGTACTTTCATCCACTCGACACTGCGGAAACCGGGATAAGCATTGGCTCAGTGAACCGCCTGGCTCGGAAATGGGTCCAGTTTGAAGATTATCGATAATGCTTCTTGCACACATAATTCACCGTAAAAAAAGCTCTTTAAGAAAAAAAGCAATTCTCCTCACCTGTTTACAAGAAAATTGTGCAGACAGTTAAGGAGGTTTCAGCAACACATCATATGTTGGTTTTGGGCCCGAAAAAACATTTGCATTTGTTTTGCTACATTTCATGTTTAAACTTCATTCCAAATTAACTCGCTCACCTACTGCTGATGTGTTCGCGGTACACACTGAAGTGTTGCGATATGTCGAGTCGTTTGCAGGCGGGCCCAACAGGTGGTGAAGCACGCCACGAAGATATTCAAATTGGGCAAGAGGGACTCGCAGTGGTCACATTTGACATAGTGGACTTCCACCCGGTCTTCGGTCAAGGGGCTCACATACTTGATGTCGATCTGGTTGCTGTCGAGGAACTCGTGGAAGGGTTGAGGTTCGACGAATTCTTGGACTTGCGTCTTGTTGACGCGCTGGCCAAATTTGCCCCACATGGAATT
>JANSTR010153563.1:0-10647 GCA_025434805.1 Antipathozoanthus remengesaui
TCCCAAAGGACCTTTTTGTGCCATAGATTATAAAATTCATAATTTTATTGTTCATTTCAACTTTCGGGAACACTCACCAGTGATAATTATGTTTGCTGTATCTACTTTTTCTTCAAGATTTCCTCCCCACTTCACATAACAGTAAAACCCTCTTGTGTCATTTAAGGCTGCATTTGTCAGTTTGAATGAGATCCTCTTGTTAGACACATCACCAGTCCAGGATACACGGCCCTGGTACCAGGTCCAGGACGGTGGCCAGGGTGATGCAGCAAATGCTACTCCCGCTTTAGTAACAACAAAAAACCTAACTCTGGCGGCAGAGTCCATCGCTCCAAACTCAATTACATTAAGTGTCTGGGCTTGTCCATTTTGATAGGTCCATTCGAATGATACGTCACTTCCTACAGGCCAGAATAACTTCGACTGTCTTGATACAGTACCCGCATGGACATTTTCTAGAATCAAGACAATTTTATGCTGTAACCACAGGAAAACGTGACATTATCGTACACTGGAATAAGCCGGTATAAATTAGTCTCATTCGCAGCCGTTTTTCCGGATCGTTACGCAATGCTCCAATTCCGTGACGAGCCGGGAAAACAACTGTGCATGAGGCAGTCCAGACAAAGTAGGCTAGCGGCAACGCTTTGCTACCGATCCGGCTCTCTGAAACATTCAAAGCCACACTAAAAATAGAATCACTGATATTAAAGGAAGAAGGAAAAATCCAAGAAAATAAGAGGGAAATAGAACCAGATTAAACAAGGAAGTTAGAATAGTCCTTTGTACTGTTCGATCTAAAGTCTCGGTGCACAGATAGATCGAGAAGGCCCAGTTGGCGGTCAAGCGCTGTGCGCATGAATTATAAACAAACATGTTTATACATACATTTCGTATGCTCCTCGCTGAGCTTTCAATTTCAGCACCTGTACCGAAAGACATTCAGTGGATGTGAGTCTTAGCCAGACGGTTGTGAGCGTTTCACACTGTTTCCTGTCGGAGACACTACTTTGCGGACTCAGTTAACGGTCCACAACACTGGAATCACTAACCACTCTTTTCGATAACGTCGAGGGATCTTACCAACTGTGCTAACCTCCTGCGCATACAAACTGAAGATACTGAATTGAAGTCTGGACCTCCTGGTAGGCGGACAGAAAACTTACCAACTCTGCTAACGTCGTACATACACTGAAGATATTGAATTTAACCAAGGACCTCCTGGTTGGCAGTCAGAGATCTTACCAACTGTGCTAACCTCGCACACACACTGAGGATATTGAACTGAACCCAGGACCTCCTGGTTGGCAGTCGGAGATCTTACCAACTGTGCTAACCTCGCACACACACTGAGGATATTGAACTAAACCCAGGACCTCCTGGCTGGCAGTCAGAGATCTTACCAACTTGCTAACTCTTGCACGCACTCTGCATAAAAGTGTTGATGTAAACAAGATGGTGCCATGTAAGGCTTGGAAAGTCCGGAGATCTTAAAAGTGAGCTCATAGTGTAGTTATGTGGAAAACGTTTGTGACATGCTCACTAGCTGCGGGACGATAGACCAGGAGGGCAGCAACGTTCTGGATGTACTGGAGACGGTTTAGGTGATAGTCTGATAAACCATAGTCTAGGAGACAAAATAAATGGTTGATCGATTGACTGACAAGTGCATGTTGAAAATCCTAGCAGCATCTTGAAAACGGTGAACAATGTCGCTGATATGATGATGAAATGGGAGGTTGGATGGCATCCATGTGCACAGAATCTCTCGAAGCTGTTTGTGTACTGCATTAGATGAACTGATTCATCATCAGATCTTATAGTGGCTGGATAGCGTGACTTGTTGATGTGTTCAGTCATGGGGTGAGTGTTGTCATCATCATAAGATTGGCTACCATCTACGCTCGAATGTCAGAGATAACAGTAACTACAGCCATTCTTGTTTCGCAGAGCACCAGATTCATGACATACATATATATTTCAACTGTCCCCCTCGGCACTTTTCAGCACTTGTTTCAGAACAAATATATGTTTCAGTAGGTGAGGGTCTTGAACACTTTTCATATACGTTCATAATTAAAGCCCTAGTATTCTTTCTATGTGTGTTATAGTCCCACTTGTTGGGCTGTGGTATCAAGTACCGACGTCTTCTCCAGCATCTGGTTGTAGGTGTGAGAAAAAAAGATCCAGATCGGCTGCAAAGTCTATGTCATTTAATTGTGAACAAATCGTCCACTGTAAGCCGTCTCTCTTGTTGTCTGTAGTTTCTTGCATCATCCAATTAACAGCTAGTAAGAACATATTAGATGAAAGTAGACAGCCTTGTCGAACATCGGGTCAATACGTTAAACGTTTCACTGGTCTCGCCTTTATGTATAACTCTGTTGGACACGACACAGTAAGAGCTACGGATTATGGTCACGATCTTATCAGAGAATACCATAATGTCTTACGAGTTTCAACAAGCTTTCTCTGCCCAAAATATATTCTCTCTGCCATATGTTTAATAAGGTCAACAGTGAGTTAACAAAACTTAAAAGTGTTCACGGAGTACTGTCTTGATAGTAATCCGGCGTTCTAAGATAGTGTCAGCGTGACTTATTCGGGTGAAAAAATTTTGAATGCCATATGGAGACAAAATTCCGTGATTGTCACGATTTGCCCCCCTGCCCCACCCCTCCCCGCTCCCTAGCCCTACGGGGAGGGAATGATTTTAAAACTTTGGTGCGATCTCGAATATTGTTACGAAAATTGGAGTGTCTACATGCTACGTATTTATATATATTTTTACCTATTTTTATATATAAATATGGTAGATTTATCAGTGATCTATGAGCACTGGAGATCAGTTCTGGAGCTCGTGGCTGTCCAAATACCAATTGCAAGTTGTTCAGAGATGTTTTCTCTTTCTCTCTCTCTTCGCTTTGTGGGTCCATTTCCTTTCTCGGGCTACCGCTCAGAAGAAATTCATTAGGATATTTGTAGAGCACGTTTCAGTTTACAACAATTAAATCATTTATTAGTACTCAGCAGCCAAAGCTTACTGGTTAGCCTCTCACTTAGTTTCATCAGGAGTCTGTGAACTGTACCCCGCTGCATTTATTCTCTCTTTTCACAGTTCTGTGCACGTGACAATCCTCTGAACACATTAAATAATCAACATTAACGGTTCGTATTGTTTAAATTTTCAGAAACACTCACCAGTAATAACTAGGTTTGCTGTATCTACTTTTTCTTCAGCATTTCCTCCCCACCTCACATAACAATAAAACTCTCTTGTGTCATTCAAGGCTGCATTCGTCAGTTTAAATGATATTCTCTTGTTAGCCACATCACCAGTCCAGGATACACGATCCTGGTACCAGGTCCAGGAAGATGGCCAGGGTGTTATAGGAAATGCTGATCCTCCTTCAATAACATCAAAGAACTTAACTCTGGTGCCAGAGTCCATTACGCCAAACTGAATAAATTTAAGTGTCTGGCCTGGTCCATCTTGATAGGTCCATTTTAACGATACATTACTTCCAACTGGCCAGAATAACTTCGACTGTCTTGACAAAGTACCGGCATGCACATACTCTAGAAACAGACAATATTATCATGTGACCACAGGGAAACGTGACATCACGTACACTGGAGTAAGCCGGTAGAAATTAGTCTCATTCGCAGCCGTTATTCCGGCTCGTAACGCAACGCTCCCTCATGCAATCGCAATTCTCCCATTGCGTGATGAACAGAGAAAACGGCTGTATATAAGGGAGGCGAGACAAAAATAGGATAGCGCAAACGTTTTCTACCGATCGGGTTCTTTGGAAAAAAAGGCTAAAAACAGAATCACTGATGTTAATGGAAGAAGGAAATATCCGAGTAAATGAGGGAAAAATAGAAGCAGATTAAACAAAGTATCAAAAGACCAAAAGTAAGAAAAGTCGTTCGTACTGTTCTAAAGTCTCGGTACACAGATCGAGAAGGTCTAGTTGGCGCTTGAGCGCTGTGCCCATGAATTATAAACAAATATGTTTATACATACATTTCGTACGCTGGTCACTGAGCTATCAATTTCAGCACCTGTACCAAAAAACATTCAGTGGACGTGGGTCTTAACCAGACGGCTCTAAGTGTTTCACATTGTATTCTCTCGGAGACGCTACTTTACGTACTCAGATAACAGTCCACAAGATTGGGATCAGTACCTACTCTTTCTAGAGACTAGACCAACGGCATAACGTCCCTATTCACAGACAGTGTGGCGAAAGTTCGTGCAGTTCAATCCTCGACCAGGTCGAGGCTCACATCCAGAACCTCTTGGTTGGCTGTCAGATATTTTACCAATATGCTTAACCTCGCACATACACTGAGGATATTGAACTTAACCCAGGACCTCCTGGTTAGCGGTCTGCTGCAGAGATCTTACCAACTGCTCTAACCTCGCATACACACTGAGGATATTGAACTTAACCCAGGACCTTCTGGTTAGCGGTCTGCTGCAGAGATATTACCAACTGCTCTAACCTCGCATACACACTGAAGATATTGCATTTAACCCAGGACCTGCTGGTTGGCAGTCAGCGATCTTACCAACTGCGCTAACCTCGCACACACACACTGAGAATATTGAACTGAACCCGGGACCTCCTGGTTGACAGTCAGAGATCTTACCAACTGCGCTAACCTCACACACACTGAGGATATTGAACTGAACCCAGGACCTCCTGGTTGGCAGTCAGCCATATTACCAACTGCGCTAACCTAGCATACACAGTGAGGATATTGAACTGATCTGAAGACCTGCTGGTTAGCATTACACATGTTACCAACTGTGTTAACCTCGCATACCAACTGAGGATATTGAACTGAACCCAGGACCTACTCCTGGTTGGCAGTCAGAGATCTTACCAACTGCGCTAACCTCGCAGACACACTGGGGATATTGAATTGAACCCAGGACTTCCTGGTTGCCGGTCAAAAATTTTACCAAAACCGTTAATTTACCGCATACTTCAAAACACGCAGGAACTTAAATATCAGTAGCTAGTGAAGTTATCAAGGTAGTCGTTGTAACATGCTCACTAGTTGTCGAACGATTGTTCAGGAGGGCAGTAAAGTTCTGGATGCATGTACTGGAGACGGTTTAGGTGATAGTGTGGTAAGCTATAACTCAAAGAGTTACAATAAAGAAGTCCACGAGACGAAATAAATACTTGATCAATTGGTTTACGATGTCCAAGATGAGAAATTTACGAATTCTAGCAACATCATCAGTTGAAAATGATGAACAATGTCGCTGATATGATGAAGAAGTCGGAGGTTAGTTAGCATCCATATGCACAGAATCTCGCCAAGTTGTTTGTGTACTGCATTTGATGAATTGATTCATCATCGGATCTTACAGTGGCTGGATAGCGTGACTTGTTGTGTTCAGTCATGGGGTGAGTGTTGTCATAATCATACGATTGGCTGTCATCCACGCTGGAATATCAGAGATAACAGTAACCACAGCCATTCTTGTTTCACAGAGCACCAGATTCACACATAAGTCTTTCAACTGTACCCCACGGGACCTTTCAGCACTTTTTTCACAACAAATATATGTTTCAGCATGTGATGGTCTTAGCCAGGCCGAGGTAAGCTGTTCACAATTCTTTCTGTCTGAGACACTAAGTCGTGCCCTTAAGCTACTAGGCAACGACACTAGGATTACCCTAATGTTTTTGACAAGTGCGTAGGTTCTTTTGAGTCCCTCGATAAAACGTACAAAAGATAGGCATATTTCTGAGTCCCCATCATGAAAAGTGCATGTTTAAATAACACTTCCTTATGACATAAACATGTACACAGAGAATGCGATTTCTCAGTGAACAGACTCGTTCGACACACCAAATGCGGTAGTGCGCTATTAGACCTGATGTCATCTATGAGTGCAAAGTGCGGCAATCGCTCTCAGACAAAAAATCTAAACAAACGAAAACGAGTATGAAAAATAAAAAGACGGAACTGGGATCTCGTAATAGCAGTGATTTGTCCCATTCCTTGTGATGTTTATCATTCGCGATATGGCGCCGTTGACTTCATTTGCTTGATTTTAAGAGTCGTGACTTCACAAAGGGCAAGCGTAATCAGTATGATATGATAACTAACTGCAGATGAAGACCTGTTTGGTGGCGCGTGTTTCAATGAAAAGTCCACTTCTTAAGCAGTAAAAATAAATTACCAGTTACACAAACATTCTGAGTATCGTAACACTGTATTGAAAGTTAAAAGTTGCGAAGATATTTACTTCCGGTGTAACGAATGATTTTGTTCCGCTACTTTCAAGTTGAGCCAACGTCTTCCAGAATCAGAACAGGATTTGATAACACGTTCTTCTGATACACATTCAAGCTATGACGAAGAGTTGGCCTTCAGTACTGCGAAATGTTGCACTTTTGATCATAACTTTTATTCCTACTCGATACCGTTGTATTTGTTTTTAACACTAATCTTGAGGCGGGAATAACAAGTTTTATCAAATCAAACGAAATTGGAGATTGCAGGCTCCAGCAAAAGGTTTGGCAAGCTGAGTCCTAAGGTGAGGTGGAATGCGACCAAAAATAATGTAAATGTCTAAAATGTGGTCATGGTGGGTAGATATTCTCATTGTGCGAGTTGTCCATCACGCAAAAAAACAGAATGATGGAGACCTTCCACTGCGTCCAGCGGTCACTGTTATTACGCGCACTTCATTTCTCATTTCTTTTCAAAGCTCGTTCATTCCTTTAAGTTTAATGGGGCGTACTGTTACTTCATGACGTGTGAATTAAGTGTGTTACCAATGTTTAACTTTTGAAAATATCCAATTCTGTTCAATCCATACCTGGACTATATACATTCAAATTTTCAGGTCCACTCACCAGTGATAACTATGTTTACTGTGCTGATTTTAGTTTCAGGGTTCCATTCCCAGTCCACTCTACAGTAAAACTCTCTTGTGTCATTCATTGCTGCATTCGCCAGTTTAAAAGATATCCTCTTGTTAGCTAAATCGCCAGTCCAGGATACACGGTCCTGGTACCAGGTCCAGGAAGATGGCCATGGTGATATAGGAAACACTGATCCTGCACTGTTAATATCAATAAACTTAACCTCGGTAGCAGAGCTTATCAGTCCAAACTGGATTGATTGAAGTGTTTGGCCTTGTGCACTTTGATAGATCCATTCAAATGCTACGTCACTTCCTGCGGGCCAAAATAACTTCGACTTTCTTGACACAGTACCGGCATGGACATATTCTAGAAACAAGACAATGTTTCGATGTGACCATAGGAAAACATGAACGCTATCGGGCCCTCACTCTCACCTGTTCTATCGACTCGTCAACAGTCCCGACCAATAAAACGCGAACCGGTGGTGGTGCGTGATAAGACCTGATGCCATCTAGGTCGCTCTTAGAAATAAAATCTAGAACACCGAGAAAGAGTGAGATGAAAAAATAAAGAGACAAACTGGGAACTCGTAATAGCAGTGATGTGCCCCATATCTTGTGATGTATATCCTACCTTGAAGGCTATTTATCATTCGCAATATGAACTATGGTTACAAAGTGTTTACTTCAATTGTTCTGTCTTCAGATATAAGTGATTCTTCACAAACAGCAAGAGTAGTCAGTAGATCAGGAAAATCAATAATTAACTGGAGATGTAAACCTGTTGGGGGCACAGGTTTCAATGCCGGAAAAGTCCACTTCTTAAGCAGTAAAATGAAACTTGCAGTTACACAAATATTCTGTAATATTTAGCATGATCGAACACTATATTGAAAGATGAAGTTGAGAAGATATTTACTTCCGGTGTAATGAATGATTGACTTCGCTACTATTAAGTTAAGCCAATTTTACTGATCACACTATAGTGTTCTTCAGATACACATTCAAGCTAATGACGAAACTTGGCCTTCAGTTCTGGGAAATTTCGCAATTTTCATGTTGACTTTTATTCCATTCGATATTGCTGTATCTAGTATTGTTAACACTTACCTTGAGGCGGAAATGACAAGGCCAGCATTAAAATGCACGGAAAAAACGAAAATGGAAATTGTAGGATTCAGCGAGGCATTTGGTAATTTGAATTCTGGTTAGGTGACATAATTATTTGAACGTGGAGTGAACAGAAAGCGAATCTTTAAAAGTTGATATGATGGATGAATAAACTAATTGTGCGAGTTGTCGATTACACAAAGGGCAGAATGTTTGATGGTTAAGGAGACCTTTCATACTGCATGCACCATCCAAGCCTGCATTGCAGACAGGGCGTGTCAGCGGTCACTGAAATATGGTAATGTTCGTATCCACCCCGGTGAAGTTGGATATCGCAGGCTCACTGCACCACACCTTATTTCACATCTCTTTTCAGAGTGTTCATTCCATTAATGGTACTTACTGGAGAAGACCTTTTTAAGTGTGTTACGTATTTTCAACTATAAAATCCAATTTTGTTTAATTTACACCTGTACATTTAACATTTTTTGCTGTAGACAGTCGTTTTTAAAATCTTCTTGAACACTCACCAGTGATAACTATATTTGCTGTGCTGATTTTAGTTTCAACAGGGTCTATCCAGTTCACCTTACAGTAAAACCCTCTTGTGTCATTCAACGCTGCATTTGTCAGTCTGAAAGTCAACTTCTTTGCAGCCACATCACCCGTCCAGTATACACGGCCCTGGTACCAGGTCCAGGAAGGTGGCCATGGTGATATAGGATACACTGATCCTGCTTTGGTAACATCAATAAACTTAACTTCTGTGGCAGAGCTTATCAGTCCAAACTCAATTCCTTTAAAATTCTGGCCTTGTCCATCCTGATAGGTCCATTCAAGCGATACGTCACTTCCTGCAGGCCAGAACAGCTTTGACTGTCTTGACACAGTACCGGCATGGACATGCTCTATAAACAAGACAACATTACCATGTGACGATAGCAAAACATGAAAGCTGTCGGACTGGCAGAGACTAGTCTCACGTGCAGCTGTTCTTTCAATTCGTCACGCAATACAGTCAAAACATCCTCTAAGCAATCGCATAGCTCCTACTGCGTGACGAGGCGAGAAATCACAACGGTCGTAAAGAAGACAACCGTTCCGTCCAATAAAACACAAACAAACCTGGTGCCATCCATGATCACAATCTGAGAGTGTGAAGGTGCGGAGATTGCCCTCGGACAAAAAATCTGGAACACCAGGAAGGAGTAAAGAGACAAACTGCTGATGGGTTTCTTTTCTATGTCGACAGCTGTTTATCATTCGCGATATGGTTCAGTGGAAGTCAATTGTTTTGTCTCTACATAATAATACATTTTGATTCTTCACGAAGAGAAAACGTAGTATAAAGAATATCTAGATCTGTCAAAGCGATAATCATAATTAATTGGAGATGTTGACTTTTTAGAATTGTTTGCTGGCGCGAGTCCACTTCTTAAGTAGTAATATGAAAATTACCATTTGCACATACATTTCCATAATATTGAGCATAGCTGTCAGTTGCGAAGATATTTACTTCTGGTGTAACGAATTATTTTGTTTCGCTACTTTCAATTCAGCCAGTTTCTCCCATGGGAGAAACGGAACTGGAATTGACCACAAGTTCTTTTGGTACATACCCAAGCTAATGTTAAAATTTGGCCTTCAATTGTGGGAAATTTCGCAGTTTCCATGTTCACTTATTTTTCAACTCGATATTGTTGTACCCATTGTTAGCACTTGCCTTGAGGCGGAAATAACAAGACCGACATTAAAATGCACGAAGAAAGCGAAACTTGAAATTGTAGGATCCAGTGAGGTATTTGATAATTTGAGTTCTGGTTAGGAGACATGATTATTTGAACGCAGCGAGAGAACAGAAAGCGAATCTTTAAATAGTTGACATGATGGATGAATAAACTGATTGTGCGAGTTGCCGATCACACAAAGAGCAGAATGATTGTTGGTTTAAGGAGACCTTCCACTGCATGTGCACCATCCAAGTCTGCGTTGTAGACAGCGTGTCAGCGGTCACTGAAACATCTCTCATCTCTTTCCAGTGTAGTATTCATAGTCGATTTTCGGAGAAGGTCATTTTGAAGCGTAATACGGCCGGATTTTCAACTTCAAAATCTATTATTGTTTAAATCACACATGAACATCCACGGGTGGATCAGTCATTATACATTTTTACTCTAGATATACATGTTCAAATCTTCTGGAACACTCACCAGTGATAACTATGTTTGCTGTGCTGATTTTAGTTTCAGGGTTGCCTCCCCCAGTTCACTCTACAGTAAAACCCTCTCGTGTCATTCAATGCTGCATTCCTTAGTTTAAAAGATATTCTCTTGTTTGCCACATCACCAGTCCAGGATACACGGCCCTGGTACCAGGTCCAGGAAGGTGGCCAGGGTGATATAGGAAATACTGATCCTGCACTGTTAACATCAATGAACTTAACCTCGGTAACAGAACTTATCATTCCAAATCGAAGTGACTGAAGTGTCTGGCCTTGTCCATTTTGATAGCCCCATTCGAATGATACGTCACTTCCTGCTGGCCAGAATAACTTCGACGTTCTTGACACAGTACCGGCATGCGCATACTCTAGAAACAGACAATATTATCATGTGACCACAGGAAAACATGCACGC
>JANSTR010153574.1:0-10647 GCA_025434805.1 Antipathozoanthus remengesaui
TTGACTAAATTTAGAAAGAGACTTTGTATGGGAAAAGTTTAATATAATACGAACTTTCAGCTTGGGTTGCCTGTGCGATACTGAGCTTGGTTTGCTGCATTTTTCATATTTTCTTCGGGTAGATTTAAGCAATAAACCTTTTGTATACTGAGTTGGCACAATTGGTGTGTTTATCGTGGTGGGGTCGTTAATTAAGATTGTAGAAGGATATATCTATCACCACAACTACAACTATCGCCACAACTACAAGTCAAATTAAAACCCTTTCACCAGTTTACCAGCACGTATCTTCTCATTTCATTATCCACACAGAGTATGTTGTTTGGTTATGAGAATAAAGCAATTGATGATATGCAGATATTTAAGATGAACAACAAAATCATTACCCAACCTGTTTTCAAAGCATGGAATCGTATGAAAACAGTCTTGGAGAATTCAGCAACAGATATGTATAGATCAAATGTCGTGTTTGGGGCTTATTAAAATAGTTAAGTTTAGGCAAAAACTGACCTTGACTGCACTGCGCGAGCGATATGTCAAATATTTGTTAATTTGTTCTGTAAAACGTTTTAAATTATTGTTGGTGGCTGCACCAGGTTGTTCGATTTCCACTGCTTATACAGGAATTAGTTGTAACAACAGAATCTCCATTGCAGCAGCAGATTTTAGAAAATCAGTTACCCTGGAAGCCACTGGATCCTCTCGTTCATGATAAAAATCTCAGAAACCCAGCAGAGATGTGTATGAATACTAAGAAACAATTTTGCACAGATTGCACCCTGTGTACACTGAAACCAAAACACGCCAATTGGAGAGAAGATAGCAAATTAATAAGTTTTTAATTATCACTATAAATATATCTCACGAACATCTCTGCAGTTCAACAAGATACCTTGTTTTCACAACGAACACGTCGACGTTTTTTGGGAGCAACAAGGCAAGTGTTTTTGTTTCTGAAAGTGTTGTCTTTCATGTCTTTCATTTAATGGTAGGATTGTATGCTTAGGTTTTCACATCAATGGTTTATAGATTGATCTCATAGAACCAGTTTCTCTTCAGTTTCGTTTTTCTGAGTACATTTCCCAGTTATCACAAAGAGTAAATTGCTCCTTTGTTTTCAACCTCTGCCAATTCCTTTGAACCTTCCAACACAGTTTTATTTAAACAGAGCAATTCTCAACTTTGCCATCATTTCCAATTACAACATGAAGTCTAAAGGATTTGTTTTGAGAATAGCAGCTATACTGTAATGTTCTCGCGTTTAACTGTGTCATAACTGATCTAGCAATTTTGATAAACTTTTAAAATAGCTTCGGACACGGGTTATGTATTAAGGTGTCTTTCATATATCTAATCTTCAGTTTAGCAACGGCATTACCTTTCAACAACACCTAGTGCTGTTTTCGGTCCTATAGTACAAACAAATTGTTACATATATTGTGGCAATCACTGCTCGTTTGTTAACTCTAAGCCAACGCCTTTCAACCTCTGAGTTATTCGCCAGGACTGCATTGTTTTGACTCAGCTAAGCGAACAAGTAGCTATCGTTATATTGAACGACGTTTCCTGAACACTTGGCTTTCAGACAAGTATCAATGTTACCAGTACCCAGTTACAGTGACTCAGCTCCAGTGCACAGTTGCTTTTATTTTACAGTACACCAGCAAGAACTAGACTTTTGACACAATAACCGCTTTACACCAGTACAGTTTGAAAACCACCTAGATTCATCCAAAGTTCGTCAAACAAACCGATTAATCGTTTAGCAACATAATCATTTCCCTACCAAACTTTTTGTGCTATGTTGATCAGAAAAGCTGAGTTTTTTTTCACATAGTTTTGCAATCATAGCTTGTTTTGCACATTGTGGGCCAACGCCTTGCAACCTCTGAGCCATTCGCTAGGATTGAGCTGAGTGAACACGTAGTGTGCTGCAAATGAACTAGTTAATGGTCTGTGAATCGTTTCAGGCAAACCTAACTTTGTCAGCTAGAGCGTACAGTTGCTTTCCATTTTATAGAGCAAGCCAACTATCAAATCTAGTTCGATGTAATAAACAATTAGAGTGCACGAGCAAAAACGTGACAAAAAAACTCACAAAAGCCAGCACGAGTGTTTAAAAAGCAACATTTATTTAACTGAAGTTCGTCCAATAAACTGAATCTTTCTAGCAACAGAATCGAACCATTTACCCCATAAAACTTTTTCCGAGCATTATCTAATTGATAAAGCAGAGTTCCTCCAATTTGTGTGATTTAGTCATTTCAAAAATTGATTTTTTAATATGATATATCTTCATATAGTTTGAGAGTGTTGACACCTTTCGCCGGCTCTGAATTAGAGAAAATTCCGCGATCTCAGATTTGTCTCTCGGGTAACTTATTAGACACGCATCACTGCTAATTAGACTGAAATATACGAAATACCCTTGTTCGTTTATCAGAGCTCGCTCAGTTCTGTGGTCACTTCCTGACTTGATTATTTGCTGCACATTTCACAACACATTATTGTATACTATAGATTAGGTCAAGTTTTAAGGTATTTTTTCTTATCAAATTTAGTTTCTTTCTATTGTTATTGTTGTTCAGTCTTCTCTTTTGAAAAACTTCAAGGAAAGTTTCGCGAAATACCACATTTTCTAACCACTGATCCAGTTCGCCAAATATTTGCATTTAGAATCGACAGCAAATGAAGATATAAAGAAGTCAGTTTTTAGATGCTTCAATTTGCGTTTATATTAAAAGCACAACCACCAATTCCAACTATGTTTTGTTTAACTGCAGACAAAAGACGTCAAGATGATGAAGACTCTCTTCGTGTTTTTGGCTCTTACGGTTTGCTCAACCACTGCAGTTCATTTTGGTAAGAAACCCAAACTTTACCAAACATATTAAGCTTTACTGCCGCTGTTTGATTTACTATGTTTCATACAAACAACTTAAATTAATGACTAAGTTTGTTTCTTTCAGGAAGCTGCAAGGAACTTTACGACTCTGGGTGAGTATCTCACCGGTGTGAACTGAAGCGATGTATAACGATATTAGTGTAACTGGGATGTGACAGCGATGTCAGACGATGCCCCTTCTAATACACGACATAATTCATGGTTTTGATCCAAAGTATTATAAAAATTTCATTGCAGCGCATTAGAATGGTAAAATCAAAAATTATCCATCTCCTTGTTCATTATGTGCGGGAGGACTGAAAATGCTAAGGCGGATTCTTTAACATGTCTTTGACCAATGATACGAGACTTTCGAAGTTTAGGAATCAGGTTGGTGTAGCGATCATCACACTCGCCACCTACCTCTGCGTGCCTGGGTTTCAAGTAGGTTGGGGTCGTATGTAGACTGATTAAAAAACCACGTATAAGAAGCTAAAATTTAAGAACCTGTTGGGCCTAAAATTTTCAATGGGTTCTTATTTTATAAAAAATGAAGGCACAGATGAAATACAGAAATAATTTTCAGAATTCAAATAATGAACCATATCATCATCTGTGTTAATACTGGATTACACAACTATCAACACTTAACAGATCCATGAAAATCATATAGTACCTATTCCACATCACATACTGTATGCCAGTTCTATAGTAGTTATCTGTGCAGATTACTAGTTCTTTATCAAATTAAGAACCTGTTTAAGAACCTAACTAGCCTAAAATCCCACGAAATACCATTTTTGTAAAAACTTATATAGGCTAAGTCTGAAAAAAATTGTCCGACTTCGATCCGCGCACACTGACTTTTTAGCGTCGGACGTTCTATCGGGAGGCTTAAAAAACCCACGCACTTATCGGTAGGAGTAGGCTACACACGGTGTGGAGGACTGTTACCTCACAAGTAGGCCGCACCTAATTTGGAGCCATGCTTTGTTGTGTGCACCGTCCAAGGCTGTTACACTTAAAAACACTTTTGAAAATCCTGGGAGTTTGCTTGAATTTCAGTTTTCCACGATCCATTAAAATTTTGATGTAACTTTATAATAGTTAGTCCGTAGTTAGTTTTTCATTCTCAAATAATCATTCTTAGATTATTATTAATATTATTATTTACGGTTTTTTTTATTATTGCCATGACTTCACGAAAAATTAATTCTCTTCCCATAACGGCAAAAACTGATCAGATCGCTTCCATGTTACACGAGTTAGCAATTTCTACCAAAATGGTCAATTTTGACAAACTTGGGCTTTCCAAGCTCAATAATTTAACTGTTATCTATCTCAGATATCCTGAAATAACGCGCGCATTTGATTGGCTACAAATCTATTTTATATAACTGAACATAAATTACGGAATGACGACACCACGTAACGCCGAAAACGGGTAAATGCATTTTTTTCCTTTATGGTTATTTTCTAAAAGGCCTCCCAACACTTTTCGCGTGTCCTCTTACGTCATAGCGTGTTATATTATTGTCTAGAAACATGCGCGATGCTGTCTTATTCCCTTAGTATAACACGAATGACTTAAATGTGATTCAATGGCATAATAAAGCTCCACGAATACCACAGCAGAATTTGGCAAAATTTAACGTTAAACAATACCAACTCAACATGTGGGACCCTTTCCATCACATCAACAACCAAGGCTTGGTTTGGCTTATTTTCGGGTGCCACGAAAATCTCTTTGTTCAGAGAAAGTATAATCTGCGTCAATACTTGTTTCCATTACTTCATTTTTGACCAGCAAACAGTTTATCAG
Organism: Antipathozoanthus remengesaui; assembly: GCA_025434805.1. NCBI lineage: Eukaryota > Metazoa > Cnidaria > Anthozoa > Zoantharia > Parazoanthidae > Antipathozoanthus > Antipathozoanthus remengesaui. Next base: position 4,707 of record JANSTR010153574.1, read on the forward strand.
AGTTGTTTGACGTTATCCGAGTGACATTTCACCATTCCTTTCACTGGAAATGGATGTAAACAACAACAAACCACGTCAAGTTGAATGTTCACGGTTCTTTAAGTTGGAGGAAGTTGCTAAAGGGTTATGAAATTCTAATTTTGTGAGGTGAGGTCTGCCAAAAGTTATTGAATATGCACTTTTTAAATGTTAACTTTCACGCTTTATTCCTACTGTAATTTGTACTTAAGATTCATATTTTATGAGCTTACTGGTGAAGAAGTTGAGCCCACGGTCAATTCCGACATGGCCGACAAGACACCAAGCAGAAATGCTTGTCGGTGTCGATGATTGCTTTAAGGGTTTGTATATTTGTAAAGAAACGTATTTCGAAAAGCGCTATAAAGATCCAGCACTTCATCTTCAAGAATTTTGAACAGCTGAAAGTCCACAGACGACTGACAAAATTGTTTACATCAGCTTGGCGGCAGCAGTAGATTCCAAGTTTGACTGCGAAAAAATTGGGAAAGGTGCGTTGGAATAACTGACAGCAATTTCTATGGGCAAAGAAAGTAGCCGAGAACAGCAACTGAACTCTGCTATTTGATAATGCGAATATTTTTGAAGCAAAACACGAATCAGTACTGCGAGGCTTTGTGTTCAAATCAAATCCGGGTCAGGCTCGACTCGCTTTCACGATGAATTGGACCTTCAACTCAAATTCCCAAAATATTTTATAAGAGCACTTAACGACAGCTCCAAAATTAATCGTTCTTATAAACTAGAAGTTTCAAATTGAAAGTGAAGTGCAGCGAGGAATATTGCGTAGAACAGTGTACTGCATGGTCTTAAATGTTTAATAGTATTATTTACTGCAAAGGCTGTACTATATTATCAGAGCGAAGAGAGCTTTATCAAAGATATTAGAGTATAAACTTGTTGCACAAAATGTTTAGGAAGTCGTCACGGCGGGGGAAGGAAGGTAGAGGTTATTTTTTTAAATCTAGCCATAAAGTTTGGCACCCCAAAAATCTTGTGGGAGTTGTTTTTCATCTTGTACAAAGAGCTTCATGCAGCGCTGATGGAAACATTGCGTCAGCTACATCGCCATGAACCAATTTCAACTATGTTTTGGAGTTATGTAATAATTTTTGCCTTATTAAATTTTAAGAAAGAAAAGTTTAGAAAAAAATACTTGTCTTGTTTGTGGTTTTGTTTACGCTTTTTAAAACTTAAGGCACCGATTAGCAGTAGTTTTGACTCAAACCCTAACCTCACTTGACTGCCGATTTATCATGTTGCGCTTCTGATGTTTATAACGTACTTCTCCTTATATAAATTCAAGACCAGTTTTTGTACAATTATCAATTTTAAAAGCATTTTTAGCCATTCTAAAAGTTCACATTTTCAAACGCGTCCCGGGCCCCCAGGAAACTCGCGCCTGCGCCGCTCGTGATAAAACAAAACAAAATGTCATTGAATAACATTTCTTTCATTTTCGGAATTTTATAGTAAATTGGTAATAAAACTTCGTTGCGTCTAAGTTGTCGAAGTTGTACGTAATGTCATGCGGTCTTTCAAAAAATAAGGTGTTTATGAGTATTATACAATGTTGCACGGTTCAACAAAAATTTCAAATAAATATATACATTTTAAGTTGCATAAAATTGTAAGTTTTCTCACTTTTAGCGGCTAGTTTGCATTTAATTATTACCGCTTTTTGTAAATGTTTAGTTTCTTTTCTTCAGCAGTTTACCGATACCTGAATTACTCACACATTCAAAGCAGTTTCACTAAAAATGTAAATGTTTATCGAAACACTGTACTCATGTTTCAAAGTTATTGAAGCAATCTTCCCGGGAACCTCGCAACTGTTATCGCTATTTAGAAAATGCTGTGGAAGAGGTTTCAAAAGACGACGCCCCGGTTCCGGCGGGATATAAATTTAAAGTAAAGATTCCGTCTAAGAAAAGATAGAATAGAATAACTCTGTCGAAGGGCTGCTGCTCGAAACGTCAGTTGAAACTTTTTATAACCTCATGGCGAAATACACAACAAATAAACTCTTAGTTGATCTACTATAATTATATCATTTGGCTTTTTCACCTACGTTGAAAATCTAGGAATCTAGAATAGGAATCCCGGCGTTTTAAAATATTCGGGAATATTTGGATTATCATTTTCCAAGTAAACCATAGTCTGAATAGGTCCTAAACGAACAGCTGTTCCAAGTAATCCATGTATTCCTATTCCGGAATAGTTCCAAACGAACGCACCCCTTGTGTTGTTAGAAATTAGTCTACAAGAGTTATTTGGAAAATAAAGTAGATATAGAATCTGTTTCATTACATACTAAATGTACGTCTGTTTAATAAAGGCTGACTAAAATACACTGTTAATAATGTTACTTCTGTCTACCGTAGATTAACTCGGTAAGAAAATGTTTCTGTCGAAGATCCTTTATTGATTGAAATACGGATTATAATTAACCATTCAAACACAAACATTAACGAATGATATTATCGCGCAAAAACAATACTATTGGACAACATATATACATGCCAAGCTCTCCCGGGGTACGTTGAATTTTAGTTTAAACTTACTATTTAATTAAGCTGAAGCGCTCTGATGCTCAGACACGATGAACCATATCACAGTAACAGTGCTCGCATTCTCTTTACTCGTTTTTGCTTTCGTTGGCTTTGAAAGCGGAGCAGTCGCGGAAAGCCCGCCTCTCCGTCGCGGTTCTCGCGGCTTCATATATGCCTTGTTTCTACCAAAAGAATTTCACAAGTTACAGAACTCTTTAATTAAATCTTACAACGTCGATCATGTGCAAAAGTGCTGCTCGCTTTGCCTTCACCACCAGAGATGTGTGTCAGTGAATTTTGGCGCCAATCCGATAAACGGGTTTTACTCCTGCGATCTTCTCGAAGCGAACATGTACGAATCTCCCCAGAAGCTGGTGACAAACAAGCACGTCCACCATTACTATTTGCGGGTACGTCAAATGGTGTTATGTTGTGAAATGATAACTACTTTTCTATCTGATATATTATAATTATTTCGGCAGGTCTGTCTGAAGAAGCACCTGATTTTGTCACTTAGTTTTTGACAAATTGGTATAGGCCAAGGGAGGTTTCAAAGACAAAGCAAAGTTTTTCTCCATACGAATTAGCGATAGCCCATTCTGTATCTAGCCTCTATTTTCAGAAAAAATTGTACTCTTTATGTGGTAACCAAGAGGGGATATTCACGAACATATATTTTGTAGTTCGTCTGACAACAGCAACTAAATATTACAATGACTTTTGCAGTGAGTTTAATTTGGTCAGGCTCAGTGTTCTTATTTTAAGCCCAAAATATTTTTATTTTGTTCTCGTTCGCTGTGTTCCGTAACCAAGAAATGTCTTGGAACTTCCAGATCAAATCCCTTGATAAACATTTTACCATTAACACTATTTTTGCTAGTAATACACACAGTCTTTTATTTATGTCTGTATTGTATTAGATGTTGGCTTTGTAAGAATCATTAGCAACAATTATTATTCACAAATTACACCTCGTAATCTGTTTGTTTCTCTTTTTGTACTTATAATAAACACATTTTGAATTCCTCAATTGGTTCCTATATTTTTTTAAATTTTCAGACAATTTTCGCCTCAGTCGTCTTATTGAATTAAGTCTAAAGGGCCTTTTGATAAAAAAAAGCCGACAGTGAGTACTTTGTCATATTTTCTTAATTTTTAGCAACTTTGAACATTGGGTATTCATGATAAACATCGGTAAACATTTGCAAAACATTTTAAAAGTTGAACATTGATAATAGACCCACAGCAAGCACAGCAAGCACACGAAATAGACTGAATCATTAAATATGAATGAATTAATTCACAGACATAGATCTAACGCATGCACTTGCACAACCAAATTTTAGAAAACTACAGAGAACTGAGTACAGCCTAGAGTTGTAGACAATCTCTGAAACCCTAGCTGCAAGTCTTTCTTCTCCCTACTTCTAAAGTCGGTAAATGACTTTAACAGCAATATTATATTGATTTATATTTATGTTGTGATCAATCCGTTCAATTAAAACCACTGCGAGTATGATAGCGCTGCAGTTAAAAAGCTGGTACTGGTAAAACGCCCTTAATATAAGCTTGTCTAAAACTCTTAGGATAAAATTTCTTTTTAAGAAACGTTTTCACAAGCAATAATTGGTCAGTATATTCTTGTACCCAATATATATAATGAACTACACACCATGTCACGGTACAATAGATTCTGAATCAGCTTAACGTTACCCGACAGCGCCTTTCTTTATTTTCTTATCGCCTCCGCCTTTCTTACTCTGTACACAATGCAGAATTGTAGGGTGTGGGATTGACTGTTTAACCCCTTTCCCTCCTAACTTTTCAATTTAGTGAATTTATCAAACTTTATGAAAATTGTCAACTTCTAAATTTCATGACACAATAATCATTTTGCGAATCTACTCTCCGAGACAAACAAAATGAATGGTCACTTTATAGAGTTTTGTCAGCTAGTTCAAACGTTTGGTCTTAGTTTTTTTGAGATCGGGGTTTAGCAGGGAAAGCGTCAACCTCATTGGTTATAAATCCTGCCTTACCCTCCCCTCTACCAATTACTTTGTACTGTAGACCTTGAAAAATACAATATGTACAAAATAAAACCGCGCCAAGCCGTAGCCGGAAAGTCTCATCGCCAGGTTATCACGAACTATTCACAAACCAGTCTACATTTCGTGCTTATCTGTTTTAGTCCACTGGGTGTGAATCCAGTCCTTGTCAAAACAGTGGAACCTGCCAACCGCTGTACCAATCCGATAGCTACTATTGCAAGTGTCCCAGCCAAATGCTTGGGAAATTTTGTGAAAAAGGTAAGATTAAGCTGTCAAACAGTTTTAAACAAATTGAACTGTCGAGAAGTTTGCCTTTCAAATAATAGGGAGATGAAGGATCTACCTTAATCGTGGGCAGTAACTAAATAGACATTTGTACGATGGTATGCTCTAAAAGAGCAGGAGACATGACAGTCTGAGAGTAAATTGAGAGTTATAAGGTAGGGTATATGGTATTGAGTATGGTATATGGTATGCTATGGTATGCGATATGGTAATGGTATGCTATAGAATACGATATGGAATGTTATGGTATACGGTTTGGAAAATGTATGGTACATGCTAAGGTATGGTATGTTATATATGGTATGGAATGCGGTATGATATATGGCATGGCATGGCATGACATGGTATATTATATGGAATACGAAATGGTATCTCCGCTTGCCAACTATGTTGAATTATATTGCTCGAAAACACCAGACATCCTCAATTGCATTTAGCAAATATGTTGAAACATGGAAGAAAATATAGCAACATTTTATGGAGGGATTGTGTTTTTAATTTTGGGCTATTCTTCGTTTACATGAATATAGCTCCGTGCCGTCCACAACCTTGTCAGAATAATGGTATCTGCATTGCTCAGAATGGCAGTATCACCTTTTCCTGTTCTTGTCCAAGTCAAACATTTGGTCTTTTCTGCGAAAAAGGTAAGATGACATGAATATATATGTAATGAAAGATTAACAATAGCCAGGCACTGCAGAGAGCATGCGCTGAGATGCTCAAGCGCAAGTTTTATCTATATATCTAAAATGTAGGACTTCTAAAAATGCTGGAAATGCTTTCAGTCGTAACTCTCCTGATAAGATACATTTATACGCACGGCAAAATTATTTACGTAAAGCTCAGGCTTAATGCAGTTATGGATCGACCATTAGAAAAGTGATGGGAGAGGTGCGGAAAAAACCAAAAAAAAATTCGTGCAAGCAAAAATGATAGAAAAAAAAATTCGTGCAAAGAAGAACGTAAAGAGAAAAAATAGGGTTTCGCCTGCAAAAAAAATTCCTGCACAAGCAATGAACAAAAAAAAAATTCCTG
>JANSTR010153585.1:0-2500 GCA_025434805.1 Antipathozoanthus remengesaui
TCGCCTTCGACATAAGGCTCAGATCTACTGAATAATACCAAATGTGAGGCTTATGAAACAACAAACGGCTCGGCCCAGGGAGACGTGGGTTCGATTCCCGCTCGGGGCATATACCAATTTTTTTCTGATAACCATTAATTCATTGTGTGATCTCGCCCATTTATGATCTTCGAATAAACTTAAGCAACACAAATACAGAGGAGTGGTTCGCAATAAAGTAAGGACAGAGAAAAAAACTCTCGCTAGGGTATTTAACTGAATCAGTTAGTGAAAATTCCTCAACTCAACTTGAAATTGTTGTATATACAGGAACCTTGTTAGAATTTACAAAACACTTACTGTTTCTCTGCCGGATCAGTAACAGCCCGATTTGAGAAGCCGCGGTAATTGAATTTAGAATATGGTAACGCGAATTGCTTTCATACATACACTGCTTTTGTCTCTTGTTCGTAAAATCAGGACCAATTGATTTTTATGGGTTGTACGCTTAATTATGAATATCTGGTCACTTGAAAGCCTCCCCACTTAATTGTTTTCAGTTAAAGCAATGATCAAATTAATTGTCTTGGCGTGCAATTGTTATCCGCAAATTTTTTGATAAACATTGAAAGTGCCGATTGAAAATATTTCTTTGTCGTTTCATACACTTGAATACAGCTGATCTGATTAGTTCACGAGTTCAAAAATATGCACACAACACACAAAATTGTTGTCCAAGTAATTTGATGTCACACCAGTTTCCTGGCAATTAGAATTTAAAATCATGTCGTTAATCAGTGAAAGTAGTAGTCTTTTAATTGTCATTTCTTTGTCACGATGGGAACAGTCGTTCGTTTGTTTCCTGAGAGCTCTGTGAAGAATGGCTTTTGAAAGCAGTATTCAAACAATGCGACTGCACTGGCGTCACAGCGATAATGAAAATGAAAATTTATGAGTTTAAAGGGTTGAAAAAGGATACTTAACATAACAAATACGTGGATCACAAATCTGTTTCAACAATTATGGAAAATAACATGTTAAGCTATGTTGTCAATGGAGCTGCAGATGAAAAATGGCTGATAGTATTGGCTAAAGCAAAGAGGTGGTGAAACTAAATGAGGAAATGCCCTCCAACACGGAGTAGCCTCCAAGGCAGCCGCCTATCTCTTCGTGCGAGAAGGAAATAAGGAGGCTGCAAACACAGAGAACTTTAAAAGATTTTAATCAACTCATAAAATAGATAATTAACCCTTTTCCTACTAAACCTTGATTTCAAATAAACCAAGAATGTTCTAACTTTTGAACCAGTTGACGAAACCATTCTGATTTTGTTTGTCTTGAAGAGTAGATTCTCAAAACGTTCATTGTTTCATGAAATTCAGAAGTTGACAATTTTCATAAAGTTTCATAAATGTACTAAGTTGAAAAGTCAAAAGGGAATATCACTAGATGACAATAATTGAAAGTGGTTGGAGCTAAATGAAATGGTATATTATTTTATAAAATGAATATCAAAGGGGTGCATTCTTCAGTCTAGTGTAGGCATACTGAATGGGTAACATTGTGAGCAAATCTCCCATCTAGAAGTATAGAACCCTATTATAGTTACTGGAAAGAGCTTTCTTTTGTAAATTCACCATCCAATATGCATTAAAACAATGAACTACCTCGGAAGTAATCAGTTAATGATCTTGAACTAAAAACGCTAAAAATTACTTCAATCTGGTAAGGCATATCAGTAAATTGTGGATCTTGTCCAAGATCTTTTCAAGTGTGATTCAAAAGTATTTAAGAAGTTAAGTGTTTGGCCGTGGGAATTCTAATGAAGTCGCTGTCGAGTTCCAGCGTAATCTTGTTAGATTGCTCTCTTTACGCAAAACTACAGTTGTATTCAGAAAATCTAAGCCACTCGGAGACGTTTGTACCCGCAACACTTTATTTAATCTGAATTCGTTTGCAATATGTGTACGAGATCGCTGTTGTAAATATCAAAACGATTTGGCATTTTGTTTCGGGATACGTTTTTCAAACACAGTTTATTGACTCTGCAAAGATAGGAAATAGCAGAAAATTTTAACTTCCAAACCCAATGGAAATTCATTTCACCCGGCCCGCAAAAAGGAGATAAGGCCTTTTAGAATAAAGTGATGTTAAAACATTTTATACAACATACCTTCTGTATACGTCTCTTCTTGCACGTAAAACTCAAATCGTTAGTGGTACGTACGCCCAATTCGCATATGTGAATGAATCTTCGAATATTTAGTTGTATTAATTACCTTGTCACTTGCTTGTATTTAGTACTGAAATGCAGTGTTTATTTAATTGTTTCTGTGTACAATTGCTGAAGACAAAAAGAAGAAAGGTGTAGAGTCTTTTCTCTTATCCATCAGGATACTTTAATGAACGACGTTTATTCACAGTTCATGTTTTCTTGCCTTTCCCTGGAAAGCCTATCCCCATTGAAGCTAAATGTACTAATATGATTTTTGTCTCCTGCAGGCAAGGCAACGATGAAACT
>JANSTR010153585.1:7500-10647 GCA_025434805.1 Antipathozoanthus remengesaui
GTTTTGCATTTGCCTGGAATTTAATTGAACCGAATGAACAAGTTGAAGAATTGCATCTTCTACTAACCAGTTTCTGATTTGTTGAGTTGTCTGCATGATCTTTCTTCCAGACACATATCAGTTGTGTGTACAGTTAAAAAAAGCTGTAATAATAGCAATATTCTGCCTTTTTTTAAAAAAATGTTCAGTTCGGTGATCGTCTTTGACCATGAAATGGCTCGAGTTACTGATTTTTAACATCTCGTTGTTTTAAGATTTTTACACGAGTTTGTGCCAAAGTCACACATGAAAGTTTGGTCCTTTTTGTTCTATTTAGGTTTGTGGAAACTTCACAAATACGTTGGTCTTGACTTATCTTATATTAGTATATAAGGGGATTAGGGTCTGATTCCCGAAATGCATTCTGGTTGTAGTACTAACGCGTCGAATGCAATGTACTTTTAACCCAAAATAATGTATTCTGTAAATCTTACAATAACACAATAGGAATGCAGGAATTTTAATTATAAATCGTAGTTGCCAGAATAAGTTAATAAAACAAAGAGAAACAGTTACAAGAGTTTAGATACTGTAATTACTTGCCACCACAGTCGTGTCCAAGAAGAACAATCAGATCTGTGCAAATTAGGTTTATACTTACTTAGGGTATACCGATAAGCGTGCACTCCTTGAACTGTTACCACGCATCTTCGATGTTCCGCGCTCTCATAGGGAATACGTCTGAGTTTTTTTTATTTTTTCAGTGTATAAGTACTCAAACATGGCTGACTGAAAAAAAAGATGTACTTTTCTGTGGAATGATCTGCAGCATTTAAATATCAACCGAAAATTTTATTTTCCCACGAAAATTATAAACGAGCCAAACGCAGAATTTTGACAGCAGACATACACTAAAGTGACAGTGTGGACGTATATGCTTGTAAGTTCCTGGATCGGGCGGTGACAGCCCATCAGCTGTCAGCTCTGTAGGTTAGGAGCAGGCTTTTAAAATGAACACGAGAAGAAACTGGTAGCCTATATGTATGTACTTTAAGATAAATGATCTCTATTTTTGACGACTAAGACGGGTATAGTATAAACGCCTTGTTTTTTTCAATTTCACGTGAAAGCATGTCAGAAATCCCGGCAAGATAAAAAATGAGCATACACTAATTGTTCTTCGATAAATACGTCCTTATTTAACAAATAGAACAGCTTTTACCGTGCTCCGTACAGCAATAAAGCGCGCAGGAAGTGACGAAAGCACGAAAGAAGTGTAGGGAGAACATGGTTATTTTTCACTTTTTGAGAGCTCTTGTCACTTACTAAGTGCTTTATTCCTGTACGGAGCAAGGGAAATTTGTTTTGTAATATAGACAAATTTCTCTATATCCATTTTGTCGATTTGTGTTTTGCTTTGTGACTTACTTGCAGTTGTATGTTTGCCTCGTGATAGGCTTTAAACATTATGCTGCTTACTTCTGAAGCACTGAGATAGCTAGGTAAATCTTGGTTCACAGTTTTCCAGGAGAATAGTGCATTCAAAGTTTTCTTCATTTTCCCAAGTCGAACTGTAAAGGAATGTCGGGTATGTCGCACTGGGACGCCGCCATTTGGGTTTTCCTCAAGAAATCGACAAAAAGTAAAAGTTGTCATGGTAACTATGCTTTATATTGTGAGGGAGCACGCTTTTTTACCAATCAGAGCAAGTGTTACATCAAATCTATATTATAATGTCCAATGTTCTGTATCGCAACTGCAACATTTTTACAAACTTCATTCTTATGTGTGTGCGAGGTTAGCGTAGTTGGTAAGATCTCTGACTGAACCAACAAGGAGGTCCAGGGTTCAGTTCAACATCCTCAGTGTGTGTGCGTGGTTAGCGCAGTTGGTAAGACCTTTGACTGAACCAATCAGGAGATCCCCGGTTCAACCTCCAACCTGGTCAATGTTTGAGCTTTGTCTGACCTTCTGCGACCGTCCGTGGTTAGAATAGGGTCGTCGGTCTAGTCACTCAACCTTTTATACATGTATGAGGAATTATTATAAAGACCCTACGCACTTCTCGACAAGACTGAGTAGGGTTTCGTGGTTTAAATGGTTAAGTTGCAGTGCTGTACAAATATCCCAATTAATTCCTTCTGAGCGATAGCCCTAGAAAGGAAATGGGCCCACATAGAGAAAGAGAAAAAATCTCTGACCCTGCTGGGATTCGAACCCATGACCTCCGGAACAGATCACCATTGCTCTACCAACTGAGCTACAAGGCCAGATGGGAGCTGGTCGTGGGGAATTATATATTATACCATCTTATATTAATTCCCCATGACCAGCTCCCATCCGGCCTTGTAGCTCAGTTGGTAGAGCAATGGTGATCTGTTCCGGAGGTCGTGGGTTCAAATCCCAGCAGGGTCAGATATTTTTTCTCTTTCTCCATGTGGGCCCATTTCCTTTTTTAAGGGCTATCGCTCAGAAGGAGTTAATTGGGATATTTGTACAGCACTGCAACTTAACCATTTAAACCACTATATTTATAAGTTGTACATGTATAATTTTGGAGAAATTAGCATTAAATTAAGCAACTGTATTAAATGACAAGGAACCTACACTGACCAAGGATCAATACTTTCAAGGCTGTGTTTTGACAGTCATGCAAAAATATCGTAGGTTTCCATAAACAGCACAATCTCTAAGAGAAGAATATCATTTTCATAGATTTCTGATGCCTTGAGTATTGATCAGGCTGTGGTGGAAGATTTTGTGTTAGGAGATCCAAAGGTAAGTCAGATTTTGCCTGAAAATGTAATGCACAAATTATTAGTACTGTGATTAATAGTAATATGTCAAATAACTGATTGAAATTATAAATTGCATAATTAATTATAATCTGTGTACTAATTAATTTAATCTGACATAGTACATAAAAAATTATCATGTACATGTATAATTAATTATAATCTGTGTAATTAATTTTAATCTCTGTTTACTAAATAGCTCAAGCCATAATCTCTATACATATTAAATTATAATCTATATAATTAATTTTAATTTGTTGCCAACGAGTAGCCAAGGCCAAGAGGCCGAGGCTGTGAGGCGGCAGCATTATAGAGCCGTGCATGTGTATCTGTGTGATGTATGTGTCTGAGCTGCAGGGAGAAAAAATCTCTA
>JANSTR010153596.1:0-10647 GCA_025434805.1 Antipathozoanthus remengesaui
TCCCCACGAGATTAACTGGTCCGTCCCTAATAATCAGTCAGAGGATAAAAAGTGATATACGTGCAAGTAAAGTTTGCTTGCACTCACTCGACACCTAACAGATAGCAAGACAGTCTCAAATCAAGATATACGCGAACGTCGACACTGATGCTCTTCACTTCTTATCATCAAGCATGCTGACAAACATCAAGTGTAAGAACATAAGCTCTTTTTAAATGCTAAGTTTCTAAAAAATGGCTATTTATTTTAAAAACACTGTGGCCCCAATTGAGTTACCAAGGTCTTCAAGATACGTTTAATTTTAATAGCCTTCAATAACAATCTCATACTCATTCAGAGTCTCGTAACAATTATAACTAAATCGAAATGTGTTCATTGTTTCATGACAGTATATAGATTGTGTAGTATTTGTGGCTGTTACCATATATTGTAAAATATTTTTTTGCCTGTAAAGATTTACTGCAAACTAGCTCACTTTGATGCATGGTTTTGTATTTTTTTCGTCTTTAACAGCCTTAGTGCGGATCGAGGACAGCTGAATTAAAGGATCTGATAAGAGAGGAACTTATATTACATTGTATATACAAACGGCATGGATGTTTAGATGATTAACCTGTTTTGCCAATAAGTACGATCTTAAAAATAAAATCAATTTAGAAAGTATTTGGTACTTAAACTTATGCCGGAGCAATGAACCAACAATGATCAAATCACTTTGATTTTCATTTGAACAAGTGCACAACAGAGATTGAAATACAAGATAAGAAATCTTCAAAAAAATTGGTATTCCTTTTTTGCCACTTTACATGTTTAACAAACCTACCGTTTTCTGTTCTTAGTTAACTGTTGCGCTTGCCAAACCAAACCGCAAACACATCTGCATAACAATGTATTTACTATACAATTTCAGATATGTAAATGGTTGCATTGCTTAAAACTTCTTCTTAAGTCAAAATTCAGGTTATTATATTCTAAAAAGACTTTTGTGCATATTTGATAACACAATGCCATAACCTTCATAAAACATGTACGCAAAATACGACGAAAAATAACAAATTTTAACATACTTAAATACATACCGAATTTGATATTTCTCTGTCTCAAGGAAATAATATGTTTCGCAGAATGTGCTGTTCAATGTACGATAAAATGTTGTTACACTGACTGATTTCGCTGGGAGACTGTCGAATCTGGTTCTTTCTGCGGATAACAGTTCGCTTTTGTAACAAAGATATTTGGAACCGGAAAAATCCCGTGTCATTTTCACCACTGTAGATCAATGTATCGAGTTTCGCCTTAGTGACCTCGCAATATTTGAGAAATAAAAGTTTTTAACTGCAAAAAAACCCATAAAGTTGTATTTGCGTTCGCACTATCCATTTTTACATTTTCAGGAGAACTTCTTCTTACTACCCACATTCCTAAATGTATCCTGGATGACCTGACAAACTATCGCTATTACGAGAATATAGGTTTTATGAAATCTTTTGCACGAAACTTGCTACTGGATTTAAGAGCTTTTCAAGAGACTGGCAATGCCTGAACGTTAATTTTCACTATGATCCGAATGGTTAGATAATGATTTAGTAATATCAAATTCACGCGCGAATATTCCTGAAGCAATGAACGTGCAGTGCGGCAGCGCCAAGTCGATAAACATTCCATTCACTTGCCAAATATGAGATTTCGCTTTTTCAGCCGAATCTGCAAGTTTACGGGTCTGTAATAATAGATATATGCCGATTTTTATCTCAATACATTTCAAATTGAATAATTGTTTTCAAAGGTGTATGCAGGAACAGAATGAACTATTGTATAGTGAATCAAAACTTTTAGTAATTGCTAAGATTTCCAAAACGTTTATAGTCCTCTAAATAGTTCCTCTTTTGGTGTGTTTGCGTGACCAGAGTCGTTTTAAGCGTCCTTTAAGTTAACCAATTTAAAACGCTAAGGAATTTGGACATGCAAACTTTAGGCTCTAGCTTTTTGTTATACTATCGCTATCCCCAGACCTGCTTTGCTTTCACTCTTCACTCCGCAAGTCAAGTGCGCGTAAGAAACTGTTTCATGTCAGAAATACAGCATAATGTAGCTGCAATACCATTTGCTAAATGATGGTCGACTCCTCAAGAGCACTTAATTAAGTGTTAAAGAGACAGACCAGGCGTCACACAATCGTCTAATTTCGCGTGGTCGAAAATTACAACGGTCAAAAGTTTTCTGGGGAAATACGACTTTCAAATTCTAGCAACAACCAAAGAATGATTTAGCTATTGTTTTAAAAGTCTTTTGAGCTAAGTTTCGTTCATAATCTTGGACTACGAAAGCTATTTTCTATTCTTGCTGAAACCAAAACATAAATAAAGCGTCACGGCTGGTATGTCCCTTTAAAGTGACTTACTTGCAAACACACACAGCTTGAGAAATAGGCAAGAAGTCAGTTTTGTGAACATATGAAAGGTATACCTTGTCCACTATTTGATCAGTAACTGATAAAAGGCTCTTAATCATTTACAAGATCTGAAACTTTCCTGGCAAGATTATCGCAAATCCAGACAGACAGACTTTTAATTAATATAAGATCTTGTACGTACGTGGGAAAAAGCCGAAGAAGGTGCTTTTTTTACCAACAGAAACGCCCTGACATTTCCTTAGCAAAGGACAGTCTCTTTACAACTTTTGTGGTATTAAATATTGTCTCATATAAATAGAAAATGTCATTACGCAATGTAGACACTTCTCGAGAACAGCTTAGCTTCTTATAATTAGCTCTTCTTCATATTTATTTTATGGCTTCTGTCACGTTGTAGTGTAGTATATTAAAACCCTTCCTGTGAGATGGTTTACTAAAAAGTAGCTAAATTCGATTCATTTTGTGTTGAATGCTGCTGCCGCGCGTTTGAATGCTGTATCAGGCAAGGCTTTAAATTATTTCTCAGGAAATAAAGCCGCTGCTTTGCGAAAGTAAGATTTCTATTCAAAAGAATTTGATTATGGGCGTTTGCAAAAGTGAATGCTACATTTCGCATGTATTTCTTATGTAATCCAGTCTCTCATATTGAACAATCAGCTAGTAATTACATTAATGGTAAGACAAACTAGGTCAACTCAATATCAATCACTCGGCAATCGTTTGACGCATATTGACTGACATCTCTTGTATTACATAAAAGTCCAATTGACATGGTCGATTTTAGAACAATTCCTTAGACTATGAATATGATGCAGCGACAGATATTGTACAATTACACACCGATACCAACGACCCTTTTTCTTTGGCCAACTGCAAGAAATTATTTAAAGCAAAAATTTCTGAATTTTCAGTACTTTTGAAAATGAACCCCTATGCAAGCGTTATACGAATGCAATCAATCAAGTAAACAAAACAAATAGAGCCATTAGAACGTTTCAATAGTTCGCATTCACATTTCATATATTCGTTTTGGATTTAACTGACTATCAAGTGAGAAAACGCAGGCGTCAATTTTTTTTTATCAAAGTAGGTACGATCAAAGATGAGTTTTCAGTAGTTATTTAAAAACACTAGCTTTTTGTCATTATTGAAGGCCAGATAACACTCTGTTCTTTACTAAACAGATACTGTCATTCTAGAGGTTTCGGCCGCAACGGTTTTTGAACTGATATATACTAGTTGTTGTGTGGTCGCCTCTTGAGACTGTCAAAATATTAGATAACAGTTTACCGAGGAAACCCTATCATGTACCATTTACAGTTAACTAAGGGTTTTTGAACTGATATATACTAGTTGTTGTGTGGTCGCCTCTTGAGGCTGTCAGAGTATTATATAACAGCCCTATCATGCACTATTTGCAGTTAACTAACCACCTGCTAAGCCGCAACTCCTTGAAGTTAATAGGCATTGACAAAATACAGGCTGGTAGGGCGATATGGATGACTGAGTCGATTCTATAAAAAAGAGAGACAAGGCAAGTGATTTTTCAAAAATCTTTTATATTTGATGCGATTGGCACAAATATATAGCTTGTCCTTAAATATTCTTCTGTTTTGCCCATCTATCGTGCAATATCTTAATTGAAAATATCAACTCGAAGTAATTTATTGTTATTCAATATTTGCTTGTCATTTTGATATCAATTTCACTTTCCTCTTCAGTTTGAATTACATTTTAACATTGACAATTTTTTTAAATTATAAAGCTGTACACATAGGTAGTCATGCCGCCTACGGACGCATCAAAGAAACTATATATGACAAATAATATGAAGCCTACAGAAAATCGTCTTTATTGCTCTGAGACCGTGCATGAAAAACATGTCACAAGGTGTCGATTCGATATTCCTCGTAGTGTAGATGAAGACCTCTTTTTGTGGCGTGGCACAAAATATGATGTTTTTCCATATAAAATAAGATTCAAATTTCAATCGGCTACCTGCCTTTAATCTAAAGCTCAGTAAGTGTTTCTGCCCCCCATATTTAACTGCATCGGTAACTAGTAATATTTATTTATAATGTATATTTTCTTTAGTTTTGCATAACTCTATTATGCAAGGAGCGGTCGTTATTTACTTAAAAATATTTTACCCAACCATTTATTGTTGGTAATTCTTTCCACCCAGCCATGTTCAAGGCACATATTTTTCTCACCCAACCCAAAAGGTTTTTACTAAAATACAAAAATTTCCTAATAACTTTGTTATTAACTGAGCTCCCAAAGGACATATTCATCAGGGAAAACTAGCAGCAGTTTCATAAGCAATCCTTTCAATACTGAATGCCGTGTTTATATACTTGAAAGACAGAATTCATTTTAATACTACAACTAAAGGTTATTCACTTCTCTCCTTGATCTATACAGATCAAAACTTGAAAAAAAAAAAGAATAAATCAAAAGTACCAAGATAAGTCTGTCTCCTCCAGTGATAGCGCGAGTAGAATGCCATGTGACATTTATGATTTATACAAACGTGTAAATTTTTATTCTATAGTTTATCCTGGCCTAGAAACATTATACAAGGTTCAGCAATCAAGAGGAGCAGAGGATTATACAAAATATAGATCTATTGTTTCTGTTTTGCCACAGACAGTGTATATATCTTGTCATTGTATACCTGTATGAACTAATCAGCTAATGCATGAATATAACCTCAATAATCAAAAATCATCAAATGTGAAGCAATAAATGTATCTTCATTCTAATTATTTCAAGAATCTAATAAAAATACTTGCTTTTTAAAAAGCCATCCGCAACTTTCTATTCCGCTCTATTTCGTACCATATATTAATTCGGAGACAATGGCCATGTCAAAATCTGTTGTAGTAAGTTCTGCTTCATCAGTGGAATTGGATAGCTGTGTGTTTTCACTGATGTCGCTAGTTCTTATCGGTGAGTTATCGCTTGTGGTTCAGTGTATAACGGGAAACTTATCATCTCATTAGAACTTCCTTTTTAAAAAAGTCATCAAGAAGCTTTCCGTCATTAACTTAAGGAGATATTGATAAGTGTTGTCTTTGTGTTTACCGACTTGAGTTTCAAGCGGACTTTGTTCTTGCATGCATTGCATGTCTTGTCAAAAGAAGATATTGTGTATACTGAGTTCTTATACATAGAAATCGTGTCATTGGCGATTGAAAAGTTCTGAATTTGATAGAACATTCTGGAACAAAATACGCAAGACAAGGGGGTTGATATAATATACCTTTAAATACCCTTTTTGCGTTAAGGATTAAAGTTCTGAGTCATTCGAAATAATTAGGTGTTTATGATGAAATTTACTATTTGCTTGAACTATATACAATGCTGACTGATAAAGAGAAAAACTTCTACGTACGCCCGCGGCTTTTCAGCCGATTCTTGCTGTCTGATGATAACCCATTGCCGTTAAACATCATCTGTCCAATTCGAATGATAATTAAGTGAGATCACCTAGAAGTTGATATAGCATATTTATTCGGACTACTGTCCCTCTCGAATATAGGCGCCCCCTAAACTAGAAAAGAGCAATACTCTCAAAATGAAATAGACCATTTGTTTATATCTCTGGTGTTACCAAATTTTATCTTTGGTGGTCTATCTGTTTATGGGGCTTTTGAATCAGCTCTCACTAGAATCCAGAACGTTTTAGATAGATGTTATAAGCGACGCTTCATTTCCTATCCTATGTCCATTAACAACCTGCATGTTAAATAAACAAGACTGTAAGATTTTCAAGAAAGCTGTCTCCGTAGATAGTCACCCATTTTGTTCTTTTATCCCTTTAAGAAAAGACTGCTTATACTATCTCCGAAACAAACTATGTATACGCCCTAACGTAAACACCGAGCGTTTTAAGAATTACTCTCCTTTATTTAGTATAGAATAGTTTATATCATATATTTTCTTCAGTCTCATATAGAGTTTAGATGGTGTACGTTATAAAGTTATTATTTCCCGTGTAACATAGGATATGTATTTTTATCTTGTGAAGAATAAAGAGGCCATTGATTATTATTGTTGTAAACAGATCAAACTTTTAAATAAAAAAAGCCCCCCTCTCTGTACTTCGAATATTTTACGATTAAATGGGGAAATTTAATAAAATTCCTTGAATCTAAACCCCTCTCGATCACACTAGCTAGCATAAATGCGCACACTAAGCACCCCGGGCACTTATTTGCATAAATACAATATTATGTACTTCTCAGTGTATAGGGTGAAAAGTTTCAAATGACGTTAGTCCTTCCTGGAAGTCTCTTTATTGCTACTTCTCTAACAAAGGTGCAAGGTTCAAAACTTTAGCTGAAATTGTTGACTCTCGTGGCGCAATGCACAATATATGAACTTCTAGTTGATCTATCCTATCATTTGGCTTGCTCGCCAGCGTAGAAAACCTGCAAATGTTTTTAGAAACTAGCTTACTACAATCTACTCAGTTCAGCTACATAACAATCAAAGAATGTTGCACTAGACACAGCAGATCGGCAAAAGGAAAAAAGAACATTCCTTAAGGTGACGATAACACGACTGACATATTTGCGTATGATAAAATCAACCGAGGGTTGACAAAAATAATTTTCCGCGCCGTAAATTTGGAAGAAAGCTGACGTTGCGAGCGCAAGCACTTCGTCGGAGCATCTGATGCTCCGTTAGTTTGTTAGTGTGTTAGTGTGTTGTCAACCGTCGGTTGATTTTATCATACGTTTTACCTACCCGCCGACGCAGTCTATAGTTTTTTTAAAAACTATTTACTTAGAGTTTGACATATTTGCGGCCTTGCCGCTCATTTTACACCCTTCCCTTACCAGGATCCATTTTACGGGAATCTAAGGCTTCAGCTATACAGATTAGAGGGTGGTTGAAGCAAAAGTTACCTGAGGACCTCTAGCTCCGAAAGCCGCGCAGTAACCAACTGAGATACACCGTCCTACTGACCAACCAGTGAGCTACTCCTGCAAGCCAACTGAGCTACTCCTGCTATAAGCAAATGAGCTAAACCTGATTACCAACTAAGCTACACCTGCTGACCAACTGAGCTGCTTAACCAACTGAGCTACTCCTGTTGACTAAATGAGATTCGATACTACTGCTGACCAACTGAGACACGCTAGCTAACCAACTGAGCCGTTGTTCAAATTTCTTCTCTCTAATCTATTCTTAATTATATGCCTATTTGAGACTGTAAACAAATGTTTTCTAATATTTTCAAGTTTCTGCAGTTTTGCTGAAAATAAAATGTATAAAAAAAGGAAACGGATGGTGGCCAAGATGGTAGACATGTTGTGAAACCGCTTTTGTTATAGAAGCAGTTCTTAATTAAAACTTGATTGTGTTTTGAAGATGAATTAGCTAACCAAAAGCTGCTTACATGTGAAAGCTTGATTTCTTATTTGCAACCGTTTGAGAAACTATCGGGTGGGGATCCGAATAACGTCCCCTGGGTTATTTTGTTACGATAAACAGCTTCGTCGTGCGAGGGTAAACGTGGTTAACTCACGCTTTTACCTTTCAGCAAGAATTTATCTCACAGTTACTTAGTGGAACAAAATTGTACATGCAATTACATATTTTCAGTTAATGTTTAATACATGAACAATTGCTTTTATGCTTGCTACACACATGATTACTGAGTGAAACAGTCATGTATAATTGAGTTTTTAAGTATATTTTAACAGGACCTAAAAGAAAGATAATACTCTACGAGCAAAACTGCCTAGTAACTACCCACGTCTTGGTGACCAGGTCTTGAGTTGTTTGAGCATTTGTTCGACTGATATCAACTGATACCCGTATCATTTCCCATTTAAGTTGTATTACGTGGTGCATTTTTAACAATGAGACTACCAGGAAACTATCGGATAGTGGGTTGTAAAGAAAGATAATACTCTACAAGCAAAACTACTCAACTACTCACGTCTTGGTGACCATGAGAGTTTTAGTATTTCTTGTAATATACTAAAGGAAGGCGATTACATTTGAATCGTTATCAATTTTGCTAACCCCCGGACCGTGCTCTAAAATCTCAAAGAACTCTAAAATCTCAAAGAAGGTAACCGCATCCGTTTCCTTATTACGGATCGATATGTTCCTGTGACGTTGCTGGATTGTCTTAATTTGAATGTAAATTGCTCATTAACAAAGTTCATCGCTTTGCTGTTATGCAGTTGTACACTTTCGTTGATAATATTTTTTCTTCATTTTAATAACACATGCATGCATTTTCTAATAAAAAAACAAACATCATGAAATAATAAAGTTGAAAAGTACAGTTTAGGGTAGCCATAAAACAATTGTAATAAGCCGGAAGACCTTATAGTATTTTAGATAACTTTGCATCTCCCTCATTTGTGGAAAATACAAAAAGGGAGATTACAATTCATTGATTAATGAATGCAACTGGTACCTTACAACGGTTTTCAGTGCCATTCTTTGGGAGATTGAGATATTAAGTTGGTTGAGTAGAAAATATATTCTGGCTCTGTTGTGGTTTCTATATTAGCTTCGAAAATTCATCCTGATATGGGGATATGATGACTTTTGATACTATTATCTTCAATGTCTTTGGATTGTCGGGATAGAGCGACATAAGTAAACACGTTGAAGTCTTTAACAAAATGCAAAATACGGCAAAGAAAAGGGTTTAAGTAAATTTAATTGCAAAGTTGACATTATTTTACTGAAGAAAGTAAACCAATAAAATCATCGAAATGAAGTGGAGGGTTGTCAATAAAGTGAAGTAAGAGAAGTATAGTAAATTATTGCTGAATTTATCAATTTACAAATATTCTCTGTCTTTGTCGATTGAAAATGTGTTTGTTGCAATATTTCTCTATTATATGGTAGAACAGACGTGAAATCCGAAAACTAGACTGATAATGCCGCAGCGTATGTCATGTATCCAGTTAAGTTGATCTCAGCATTCACGAGACCCAAACCTGTACACACTGAAAGTAAATTCCCACGGCTACGGAGTACGATAGACCCCTGAGCAACCATTTATATGTCGCATCTTTTGATGCATGCATGCTAACATGATATCCTGAGTTATAGATCTATATCTTGATCATCTTTTTAAGAAAACCGCTTTGTTTCAGAAACTAGTGAATCAGTTCTCTCTCATTTTGAACGCTTTCGAAGTTGCCATTCTTTCTTCGCTTTACATACACTTGCAAAGGCCAAACTATTGCATTGAAAATCGAATAAAGATATTCCAAAACAATTACACAGGCAAAATAATACACTTTATAACCGTATACTTCATCCACGCAACAAGTAATTTTCTGTGGAGACTTAAATACTCGTTCTGTACACAGTTTGAAATGTATACAGTTCGAGTACATCATTCGAATTCATTGAATGATTGTGTCACTGTGGTTCGGTGATTTGTGTATGCACACACCGATGCATATGGAATTTGCTGTAATATCTGCTTGATTTAATATAAGAAACAAACCTGTAATTTCTTTTTCCACAAATCTGTCAACGCCATTATTGTCAATGTGTATCTCTGAAGAACGAGTAGGTCTCTATATGTACGTGAGTCTTATTGGAATCCTGCTGACTCGGAAGCAGTTGAATTGCCCCCTCAAAGCAATTGAGATTTTGTGCTATCAAGTACACAGAACAATTGTCACTTTTTTGTGAGTTCATATGCACAGACTACTAGTATAGTTTATACGATGTGCTTTGCGTTCTTAACTATCATAATTAAAATTAATTTGACTTGCTTTACCTTTTGAATTCGTGGACCAATTTTTACCTAAATTCTTATCGTTTCTGGTGCAATCCTGTTTTATTTAGATTCTCCCTTAGCTGTCTAATATATTATCCTTTTCAAGTTTATTTGCGCCATTGGCTTTGTGCTTTTCTTAATTGAATATTCTTTGCCTTTAGAGTCATGTTTCAGTGAATTGCCTTTCTTGGTTTCCCTGAAAACAACTCGTTTGTTCATGGTATCAGCCAATTATATTCAGTTAATAGACGGAAGAGTTACAAATTAGATAACACGTCGTCACTGTTTTAGCTTTGAAAGCATATTGTAAAAAATGCTCTTAAAAATATAGTTTAATTAATATCAGTGAGAACTTTATAAAATATCTTCACAACTTGTGGAAAGTAATATGATGACTAAGATACATATCGAACAATCTGGCTGCTAGCAATATGCGCCTATAAACCAAGCTAAATTCGCC
>JANSTR010153607.1:0-18152 GCA_025434805.1 Antipathozoanthus remengesaui
GGCCTTGTAGCTCAGTTGGTAGAGCAACGGTGATCTGTTCCGGAGGTCATGGGTTTGAATCCCACCGGGGTCAGAGATTTTTTCTCTTTCTCTGTGTGGACCCATTTCCTTACTAGGGCTATCGCTCAGAAGGAACTAATTGGGGTATTTGTACAGCACTGTAACTTTAACCATAAACTACTATATCTGGTTACATGTAACCCTGAAAACACTCACGTCTTTATAAAACAGATCTGAGTTCTTCTCCACATCATAGGCCAGCAGATTTGTCTGAGTTCCTACAAATAATGTGTCACGTCCTGAGTGATCCAGCTGTCCTGCAGCGACTGCACTCACTTGTTGATTAATATTTAGGATACTCAGATCACTGTCATTGCTAGCTGAAGCTCGGCCTCCTTTTACAGCAGTGCCATGGGGGCTGTGGATGAACACCTGTCAATACACTAGGCATGTCAGTAGTTACATAATATAGGGGTGGTGATAGTAGCTAAAAAGTTTAGGGATCTTAAGTAACGACAACGGGAACGTCGACGAAAACGGCACAAAACAATGGACTTAGTTAAGGAATACAATAACCGCACGCTGGAATGCAACCACCTGGACACTTTTCAACCGTTGTCCTGAAAAACAGAACATGAAAAGCTCAAGTTTTAAGTTTTGGAGAGAACATGAATACCGGAACATAAACTAACATGAGCAGAAGTCCTAAATTTCCTTAGAGGTTGGGGACTATCATTTCCCCCAAATTTGTCAGGACTCTTTGCAAAAGAAAACTTAATTACTGTTTCTCTCAGGAAACAATGAATATGTTGCTATCATTCAGTGTATGGTATATGCACTGATTGATGGCAACATACTCATTTTATAATATAATAGATGATAACCATGACTCCATGAATAGAAGCAAATAAATAATATTGAACAATGAGTTCTGCCGTAAATGAACTCGATCAACAAACATAAAATACGATAGACGGTGCCATGGTAACAATATTGTAAAAATTCCAAAAACGTTAATGTTAATGTGACTATTTTTCAAATGCTTTATATGATGTCAAGTATCCAATAAAATGATCTAAATGAAGCTGTACCGAAACTCTAAAATTACTCATTTCAGGGTTACCTTTCCTGCAGTTGTGGCTGCGGTTAGGCATGGATGTCTCCCATCGTACTTGCCAATGGCGGCTGTCCGAGAGTGGATTTTTTGGCTCAGTTTCAACGTGAAGATTGGAACCAACATGTTGAAGAGTTTTATAAACTTGATATCTTCAGCTTAAATTCACATTATATAAAATCATCAACGAAAAACGTTACAAACTCTTTCAATTTAAAAGAAACACCTGGAAATGTCAACAACCCAGAATATGCGCAGAACTTGACGCGCATTAATTTTAAAAACTGCAGCTGATCATAACTGAGTTGGAATTCTCTAGCTCTGCAAAGAATTTACACTGTCACTGGATCCAATATCTTTGTACACTATTTTGAGCAGTCGCATTACTAATACTATAAAATACCACTGCCTATGCACTATGTTTGTGGCCGTAGACGTAGTCATAAAAAATCACATTTTTGTTGATCAGTTTAATATTGTGTGACTTGGCTCGATGTTTTGCCCACCGTATCTACGCATATGTCGTGTTGATTTCAACACAATGTTAATGCGAAATGATGGGTAAGATAGAGATTTTATACTGTTTATGGTCTCTGCATTCTGCCTAGTACAAGTAAATGAAGGGACAAGTCGACTTTTTAGCCAGTCGATAATGCCTGAGCTGACAACATCGATTATGTTCTTGATCCGTTGGCGTTGCTGTTCACTCACTGGCAATGGCCAATGTGATTCACAAATAGAATTTTAAAAATTTTAATCTGTGGTCGAGGTGTGGTACACGGTTCTCAAGTGAGACGCCAATTTCTCCCGGACAAATACTACACCAAATCACGTTTTTGGCATCATCCGCATCCTTCAAGTTGTACTTTTGGCGTAAGTCTTGCACTGCACTGCCATCCATGCCCCTGGCGCGGCCACCACTGTAGTCCCTTTGTCGGTCGACAATTTTAGTCGACTGGTTTGTTTACCATATTTCGATTTACTGAGCCATTAAACTTTATCGAATATATTTAACAAAACAATACTGTTTGATGCAGAGATTCAAAGAGGATCCAAGAAAAACCTCCTTTACTTTTGTGCAGTCTTTGTTGAGATTCTCATGGTTTATTTGTTTCTTTTGTGAACGTATCAATTTTGAATTTCCATCTAAACCAATCAGAAAGTGCGCGACCTAACTCCAACCAATCAGCTTTTAGCAGGATGGCGGCATATTTGAAATCTGAACTCGCTGTTATCTTTGCGCGGAGGGTGAGAAAGGCAAGTTTGAGAGCCGTCCTCGGTTTCTTGATCGAGATATCACTGGAATTGGAAACATAAAGGATGGCGACAGCTTTCTATTACAGGTAAATCTATTTTATTTTATTCTTTTACGCAAAAGATATTCAAGATGTATGTAGCGCGTTTATATTATTGCCGATCGTATTTGTCATGAAACCTGAACAATGTTTATTTCCGCGCCATTTTTTAGTGGAGTTGTGCAGATAAATAAAAGAAGCAACAGCTTCACTTTCACTCCAGAAACAAGTTATATCATGCTCATAACGAACCTTTCAGGTTTTAGAAGAAATCAAACCAAGATAGAATTAGTTTAGATCACTGGACTCGGAGATCGACAACATCTCCTTTCAGTGGCCCGCACATAGTCATAGACCGGATAAA
Organism: Antipathozoanthus remengesaui; assembly: GCA_025434805.1. Classification (NCBI taxonomy): domain Eukaryota; kingdom Metazoa; phylum Cnidaria; class Anthozoa; order Zoantharia; family Parazoanthidae; genus Antipathozoanthus; species Antipathozoanthus remengesaui. The sequence goes on from JANSTR010153607.1 coordinate 2,774, forward strand.
TTTCAATGGCTGACGTGATCGCGCTGGTTTTGCAGGTCGACAGTACAGATGAGCGAGATTTTTCTTTATCTACACTCAAACGTATTCGCTTGTTCAACCTAAATGTCAAGACATTGATATCTTTGAGTCTGAAAATCTACTTCATCGTGTGAGCGAGTATACAGCAATTATACTAATTTAGTCGCAATATCAATATGTAAATAATATGCCACGCTTGCTCCATCAATTTCATTGCAAATTACTTCACGACTTATTAAACTGATTTCACATGCTTTTGATCTGTCTTACTGCGTGGATTTCTTGTAGAATACTTCAAATCTGATCTTTGTGGGAAACATATTATGATATTTACAATCGTCTTTTTCTTTGGAGATTTTGAACATCCGGGCCTTGCGTGGACGACACGTGCATTTAGTAGACACTGGGCCCCAAGTGCGTCGTTTTGCGGCGTCAATCGATCGATTTCTTTCCTCGTGCGAAGTTCTAATTAACGTAATGCAAGCTAATTGCATGTGTGAAGTATGATCAAGAAAAATGTTGCTTCTGCTTAAGGCAGCAGACGCAGTTGCACGGTATGTTTTACTCATTACCCAGCAACTTGGAATTGTTTGGGTGCAAAATCTTTGCGTCCAAGATGCTGCAACTTGGATGATCATAGGTCAACCACAGCACTGCCTCGCATGGCTGACATCCATTGGTTTTAAACTACTTGTTGAAATTCAAATCTTTTTCTTGCGGAGATTCTAATTTTCGCTTTCTTTCAGTGGATACAGCCTTCCAGTTGAAGAAGAGGAGCACAATTCGCAGCGATCGTACCGAAAGAAGAAAAAAGTCAACAAGGGTCGCTGGACCAAAGACGAGGTAGCCGTCATGAATAGTATACCGTTAATTGTCCAACCTACGACATAAATTTCCACAATCTTTATTTATGAAAGGAATTAGGTTGTGTGTAATTGAGTTGAGCAAAAGGCAAAGTTATCGGAAGGGTTCGATCAGCTGTGGCTAAACGTTTTATGAATGGAGTCAGTTGGCCAGTCACCGCAGTATTTGTCGGTGTATCCAAGCGGAGTGCATTTAATTCATTTCATAACAAGTCAACAGTTTATTTCACTGGAGCTTCGTTTTTCGCGATTTCACGTTTAATATCGATCAGAACGCTCTCTTTATCTTATGAAAAGATGCGGACCATCAAAATGTGTTAATTTTGCTTATTTGGAGGCGATCCTGTCGGAAATATCCTGTAATTTTGTTCCTTACGTGTTTGGATTCAAGGTTTCATTTCAAATCTCAAATGTCCGTTGCTCGTTCAGCCGAATGCATGTCTATATTTAGTCACTGGGGCGTCACAAGGGGTGTCGAGCTAGCGGTGGATGTTTCTGCCAAAATTTTCCGAGATTTTGTTGAAAGCTAGGATACGGTTCGGGTGAATGTTGAGCTATTCAGGAAAGTGTAATCATTTTCTTTAGATGTTAACGCCAGCGAGAGCGATTGTACAAGAATTAATGAAAGGCAAATTTATGGGGCTGAATACACAAATGAAAGGGATCTCGTTTCATAACCTATTCAAAAAGCCACTCTGTGTCTGGTAGTGGCTCCCTTTGAACATCGATCGCATAATTACAGAAAAAGGACTGTGTTTCGCGATTTACTCCGTCGAAACAATGAAGATAAGCAGAGATAATATTTCTCTTAGGAACTAACCATGATTCTCTGATTTTCCAACAGATAGCACGTTCGTATCGCAATAAAGCTTTTGCTTGTTCGCTTCATAAGGAATGACAGCTTTTCCCTGGGGCTTTGTTTGATGCCGCTTAACGCGTTTTGCTGTGAACAAACGCTCGAGCTCTTTGCCCGTAAAATTCTGCAAGAGCTGTATTAAAGCGTTATTTTGTATGTGTCTTTTTATAAATTCGAAATAGACAAAAATATTTTGATATATTTACAAATTAGACGATGTTGCAAAGTTCAAGGAATCAAGCTGATTTCTTGAGTTGATGCATAGCTCAGTAACTGATCAATGTGTAAATAACATTCAAACCATGCAGATTATTGCAGTGTTGAGTTTCACAAAAGACGCAGGCAGCAGTTTGTGTCAGCATGAAGAGTCTTAGTGTAATTGAAAAGTCAAAAATCAAAAATCATAATTTATATCTATATATTTTGAAAAATCTTGCAATTTTGTTTTGATGTTTTGCATGATGCAAGATTAAGACATGGATGCATTTGCAAACTAAAATGGACATGTTCTTGAGGTAAATTACAAAATTAAATCGGTTATCTAGACCCAATCCATGAAAAAAAAATAAAATTTATATTACAAGACATTATGAAATAAATAAGGTTTGCTAAATAATAAATTCAACACATTTTTACTTTTTAGTGGACTATGCCAACAGCTGGCCAATATATATCATCAGAACTCAAGTTTTGACTGACCAGGACAAGTTTTTATCTTTCAATAAAAAAAATTATGGACCACTTAAGTTATAGTCAAGGTCCACTTTAATTATGTTCATTGGGCAATTTTTCTCATAATTTTCAGGGCATATTCATATGCCATCTAACACTGAGGTAGAGAACATTACAATTGAAGAGCTTAAAAAGCATTTGCATCATATTGCTTATAAATCAGTGTGTGTTGAAAAACTTTGCACTTTAAAAAAATGAATAATGACAAAACCTGTTGCTATGATTTATTTGGCAGTTAACCTTTCATCATTCACAAACAGAGACATTAGGCTATTAATCTATACACTTATCGACAAGAGTAAGACCACTAGTACTGTTGTAGTCTTTTCCTGGTCACATGGGACATTTTCCTTAAAACTATGTGGCTGACATGTATGCATTGCATGACTTGCTCATTGGGCCAGTGAGCTTGAAATGAGTGAGTGAAGCAACGGGAGAGGGAGTAAAACAATTCAGACTTATCACTCTAAGACTAAAGTTCTTGCAGTGTACTTAATTTTATACCTCCTCACAGGGTTTTCCTTTGCAAATGAAGTTGCAGTCGATGTGAACAAAGCAGGCGGAGAATTATGGGAGCGATAGCGCGACAAACTATTGAAAATGCGGGATTATTTGGTGTGCATGCAGTTACCGGCGACTGAAACATTCACAGACGGCGAAAATCGTCAGTTGCTGGCCGGCCGCCAAAAAGGAGAACCCTGCCTCAAATCCTTAAGTCAGTGCAATTACTAGCAAATCAGCATTGGCGAACTTGTCAATCGCATATTGGGAAGTTTGATATAGCTAATGTCTCTTCTTTTCTCACCTTGAAGCAAATCTTGAAGTGGAAAGTGTGCTTGTTGGTTTTAACGAATTTTAAAGCTGTTTCATATATAAGTTGTTCAGATGAGAGAAATATGAAGTTGTCATGCCAGGTGTTGCAATTACACTTCCAAGGAGACAAATCAATGACAAGTTGTTGAAGCATGTCTCAATTGTTATGATGTCTTAACACTCTCGCCAACTATCTCGGGCAGAAGTCTTGACTGGAGTGACCTGAGAAATCTAAATTCCAAAATGGAAAATCTTCATTAATACAACTTAAAACAATGATGTTATTATCAAAATAATTATGCAACAAGAGTAATTTGTACATGCATTTACTGCTGAAACTGCAGATGGTTCCAGAAGTGCTTGGGTTTGTGTTGAGCAATCTCTTCTTGTTGTTGCTAGCTAGACTTTTCTTTGATTATCACTTCAAGGCTTCTGGCTCGCTTATTTAAGTGACATAACTTCCCTTTTCCTCTGAAGAATAATTTTTTGGGTGTCTATAAATACATTTAGAGTGAGTACAGTTATATCAAGGTGAAAATCTAATGTTTTAGTAATGCAGTTTCTAGAAATTTTTTGGTTTGGGGAGAAATATTCATCTTGGAGATAATGTTTGTTAGAGTTGCTGTTTGATCACACCTTTTTAAACTACAGGTCAGATTCTGTGACAACTGCAAAGCTCACATGCAGTATAAAAACCCACTAATTGCTCTGATCCACCCCCATGTCATTTATGTTAAATCTGTGTCTACCTTTTCATGCCCAAGTACTAGCAATTATAATTAAGATGTAATTTTCTGCTAGAATGACATGTTAATTGACTCTCACTCTGGTCTCACTACTTACGCTCAGTCACTTCAAACTTGTTGGTCGAGTGCTTTATGCTTGATTTTGAAACTCTAGCTGCATGGTTTTTTTTAAATCACTATATATATATAATTAAGGGAAAATATGTGAGTCAGCATTTAGTATTTCTAGCATTACATCTGAGAAGAGCGGTCTGTACACAAAAAGTCTCTCAACAACTTAATTCTATTAAAACCCCAGCAATTCAGCCAAGGGCTCCAGTGGAGGTTTAAGTTGTTTATATACCAAATCTGTTTCTTAAACAGGATGATCACCTCAAAGACTTAGTTTTGGAACTTGGAACAGATGATTGGAAGTTAATAGCAGACAATTTTCAAGACAGAACAGATGTGCAATGCTTGCACCGATGGCAAAAAGTGTTGAATCCAGAGCTTGTAAAAGGACCATGGACAAAAGAGGTACATACAAAAAGTAACATAATACAGCTTGGACTTGCAGGGTTCAAAGTTGGCAGTTAGTCAGCTGCTAATCCAAACACTGGTAAAAATGCTCACAGACTAATAGAATTATTGTCTTCATAAACTAGTGCTATAATGGTGTTCAGTAAACATTTATTAAAGGAAACCTGCAGTGAAAAATACATTACCGACCAAATAAAAGACAATTTGCTTCACTAATTTGTAGTGTGAAATTTTAGAACTGAAAACCATTGTATAAACAAGAACGGAGCAAAAACTTTTCAGTATTTTACTATAATTGGTTAAGAATAACCTGGCCACGGTCAATGATAGGAAGCTGTTCTCCTGTATGTTGGTTGCGTTGAGTCCACAGTTCACGAGCAGACAGGCCATCTCGTTGGATGTGGGAATTGAGGTTAGCAGTTGCTAGGGCGAGGGTGATGCGAGATATAGGCCCCCTTCAGGGGATATGTTAAGTAGTTCTAGGCCCAGCTCTTCAACAGCACACTCAGTGACAGGGTTGTTGATAGGGTTTTTTGTATGACCCAGCTCTAGTTTGATGCCGTGGGATAAAAGATCTTTGTCATTGTGTAGCGCTGAGAAGCCAGGTGTAGGGTCTATGCACGCAGATGGTCACTCCTCCATCACATAAAGACCGGAGCCCTACAGAAAGGATTAGTAGACCATCTCATAGGTGTTCATGCTTCTCTCTTTCTATAAAAGAAGTTAGAGTGTAGGAGGAGACAGTTTCTCGAAGGATGAGAATCAGCTGGCGGTGTCATTTAACAATATCAGAACTCTGCAAAGAAGACTCCAGTAGTTGCAGGCGGGTCAGAGGAGAATTGGGGTTGTAGGTGCCGTGGGATGGCTTTCAGGGACTGGCAGTGGTGACAAATGATGTAAGTGTTTTGATGGCTTTGTTGGTATCTAACACAAAGAAGTATCAATTGAAAAGGCACTTGGTACTTGGACGGGTGATGAAACCTAATATGCAAGGCAGTTAGCAGACTGCTGAGAACAGTACGTGGCACTACTATTCATTCACGGATAGGTTGGAAAGGTTGGGAATCACGGACTATGGGGAGGTCGTCAGCAGCAATAATACATCCTTGAGGTAGCGCTTGATATCTCTTAAATTAGTGGCTTTCTTGGAAGGGCGGGTACCCTGACTTAGGTGCACGTGTGTGTGATGGAGGTCGGAGCAGTCCTGTAGTTGCTTGCCAGGCGGCATGACTGGTAAATGGCATGTGGACTGAGCCTTCCAGTACATCAGCAACAGTAGTGGTACGGACAACAGAATCCTCCAATTCAGTGATGAACTTGCAAATCTGACAACCAGAGTTACTATATTTGATGGGGTTGTGGCTAGCAGTCTGAAGGGAGGTTCAGGGCTCGTACGTCACCTGGAAAACCTGGAAATCCTTGACATTTGGCATTTTTCTTTCCAGGCCTGGAATTCTTTAAAAAATGGGTTTTTTTTAAAGCAACCTGGAAAAATCCTTGAATTTTAAGTTTGCAGTCCACTTAGTGTAATTTGTGCAGATAGAATTGTTTTAGTCATAATTTTTGTTCTTTATAAAAAACCAAAATAACATCGCTACTCTAGATCGTGTGAATCGCATTTCAACTTGCCGTAGTCCCAATTTTAAAATAAAGGACTGGGTGCAAGTGTATTTGCATATGTGTGCATTTCCGCTGATTGTATATAACATGGGCTCTTTTCAATTCAGTCTTTTCAATCGAGTTTGAAGGACTTGCCCCCCGGGTGAGGGTACAGTGCAGGCCTCGAAATTTAGGTCGGCAATCAGCAATGCTGACCTGCTAGCAATTCTCATTCATGACGGCAAAAAATTGCCGACCTGTCCATTTGGTGGAAGAAAATTGGATAAAATGAAAATAAAATTCTAACTCTTGCCGTGTACCTTTTAAATATGTCGAGCTTTTCTCCATTTAATCAAAAGAAATTAAAGATGAGCGGTATCGTAAGCTACGGAAATGTTCTTCGATTGACATCCTTCTTTCTGCCATGTTGTTTTTTGTTTGACCACAGTAACTGCATGCTCAGAATTATAGTCTGGCCTTACCAGTTTCTGTGCTTCTCGAGCACGTGATAAACAAAATGGCACTTATGAGGAAGCTTCGACGTAAATTTAGAAGTCAAAGAAATGATTGACCTATGCTCTCGCATGTGTCAATAACAACTTTTGAGGTTAAGAACAACATAACGCTGAAGTAAGCAAGGTGAATAAATGACATTATGTTTTAACAAAAATAAAATACCAAGTGTTTTTGTTTTCGTAAATGTCAAGAAATTGTGAGTGCAAAGTTACCGCCAAAACATGATGTAGAACTTGTCGCGCGCTAGCCATATTCATGTGCCTATCAGTGCTGGCAATTGTGCCACAAAACATTTCGAAATTTGCCGACCTGCCTTCAGTTCACGTTGGCAAAACTTTGCCGACCCAATTTTTCCCTAATTCCAAGGCCTGCAGTGTACCTCTCCAGTGACATCCATGGGGGTGACACCATCTGCCTGAGGTGCCATCTGGGATGCAGGTGTGATGGGGAAGCCAACAAGCCGAGCATACAATTCACTGATCATGTTGGACGTTGCACCCGTGTTGAGGGTCAGTGGTACAGGGTGACTTTCATAGAAGGTGCTAAGCACACTAGGGGACTGCACAATACAGACATGCTGAGCGAAGGGGGCAGTAGGTTGAGCGGGAGCAGGGCTAACAAGGAGGTCAGGTCCACTTCCTCACTAGCACTAAAATCAATAGGATCACAGTCCTCAGGATCATCGCAAACTAGATGGGAGGAGGCCAGCAGTCGTCGGTCATGTTGGGGTAAAAACCGACAGTCAACCTGGCTATGGATTGTGTGGGGACCACCGGCTGTCTTGCACAGGATACAGGAGACATAGCGGCAAGGTTGAGCATAACCAGTGCCAGGGAAAGGCTTTGCCATGGTGAAAGAGGGTTACTGACGCGCATGGCCTTGGAGTCTTCAATAGAGCAGAGCTCATCTAGAAGGGAGGACAGGGCCTGAGAGATCTCTGGCTTCAGTGAAGCCAGAGATATGTTGTGGAGCTCAGAACCATATTTTTGTTTGATAAGCTGCATGGGGAAGGCCAGGGTTGATCAGTTGGAGCCATAGAAAGACATTGGTGTTCTCAAGGGTAGGAGTGAGGTCTTCGTCAGTGGAAATGGTTCCACCATGATGGGAGATTCCCCCACCAACAATGAGGAGATTGTAGTGAAAGAAGTCCATTAGGCGTTAGAATAAATCTTCAGTAGGTCTAGAAAGTGGGACCCAGTCAATTAAAAACCATAATGGAGTCAAATCTTCTGCCAGGCGTCATTTAGCAATAGAGAGTTTTGGATGATTGAACTGTGAGAGACAATGGGTGTTTTTCTGAGTTGCCGTTAGCCTTTTGGCTTCTGTGACGGAAGGACTATCGTCCTGTTAAACCCCCTGTGGAAGTTGGTTGCAGTTTTTTTTAGGAAAGGGGCAAAAATTTTCTCCTGTGAAAAGCCATAGAGAAGGTTCTGGCACCAACTCTCAAACGATTTAATGGTTTCATCTTTAGTAAGTTTGTTTGTTTGGGAGCTCAGGGAGTAGATGTCATGATTAATGTCAACGGCTCAATGAAACAAGGTAGACGAGGTCAAGTAAATATATTTGCAGCTCGGTTGAGTAACTGAAGTGATTGCCCTACCTTTGTGAAGCAGTCCTGTAAGCTTTGCTTGCACTGGTACTTGTTCCAGACGTGGGTGAACTAATCAAGCTGCCACCACACTAATAAGGAATAAACAAAGTTTGCTTGGCTTTATTCAAGATCTGCAAAAGGTACAACAATACACATGTAACTCGGACAAAACAAGATGTGCGACACACCAACTCCACATGGAGCATGGGACTAACAACTATACTGCTGACCAGATAAACAAACTAAAGTCAAAGGTGTTGGCGCAGCACATAATTAATTACCATGCATATGGGGTGGTATCTTGTATATTAAATGAGACCATTTTGAAACTAGTTAGGAACTGTCTTATATATTTTGGAATGCCACAAGGTATATTGGCCATGGAACTGGTCCTGGCCACACTTGCTGTGCTTGTGGATCAGAACTGCTCAATTCTCCCTGACCCTGGCCTACCAAAATGTGGGAAATTAGAACGTTGTGGCAGGATAAATATATATGTTTGTTTGTCTTCTTCACTAAGCCTTTTTGCTACCAGTATCTAGGAGTTTACTTTGTTAGTCTACTAAAATATCAAAAGATTCTGATAATTTTGCTAATTTAAACCCTTGGCTGAAAAGAACCATTATTATATTTTTTTGACTTGTCAGCATTCAAGCTAGCGTGTCTGAATTAAATCGAACATATTCTCACAAGTTTCAATCATGATCCAAGCATCAGGATAATTGGGAATACCGGTATATATTAATTGCAATCATACAATAGGAATATTTGAATTTCTCAATATGTAATCTGACAGTTCAAGACCACCAATCCAGGACCATAATTATATTTGTTTTTAAAAATTATTAACTGCCCCCTGCAATTTACCACAGTTGGTTTAAGGTGTCAGATTGACATGTAGGAGGTTCAGGTTCAATTCCTGGTTGGACCAACACTCAGGTTCTTAAAATAATTATGGAAAAGGTGCTGCCTTTCTTCTAACAAATGCAAATTAAATGGCTAGACCTTTGCATCTTCTCAGATAAGAATGGTAAACCGCAGGCCCTTGGATCAGGAGCTGTAAGTTCTCTGACCACCTTGGAGTGGTATTAAAGTCTCACCGATTAGTCAATAGTGGGCTCATGCCTGGCTAGAAGATTGAGACTTAATAAAGTTACTTACTTAGTTACTTTTTAAAAACTTTTATTATATATAATATGTATGATTTTACAGATGGTCTGTTACTCAGTTGTGTTTGATTCCTTTAAGCCAAAGCTTCATCAAGTGCTGTTTTTCACATTATGTAATGCTCTCATCAGGAGGATGAAAAAGTGGTTGAACTGGTTGAAAAGTATGGACCAAAGCGATGGTCCCTTATATCTCAACATCTCCAAGGACGAATAGGAAAGCAGTGCAGAGAGAGGTATATAGTTGTAATTAAGCATCAAGTAATGTTTCCCACAAGTGTTCAGAGAGTAAATTAAGTGCTATTAATAGCATTTAGAATGTGTGGAACCAATTCCATCTTTCTCATCAAGTTTAGTTGTTCAGAGAAATATGGTGACAGTAGGTTTAATCTGAGAAGCATGGTTTATCCACAGAAAAATCTAGATCTCTCTGGAAAATGAAAAATATTGCCTGGAGGTTTAAAAACATTTTAAAGCATTTAAAGCATTTTAAATCATCGGTTTCACCAGCATAGACATTTTTATCATAAGTGGAACAACATGGTGACAACTCTTTCAAAAAGAAGTCAACCATTAAATGCAATAGGAAAAAGTTTGAGAGCATTAAAACCTTGGCCTTTATTTGTTCACAGTTTGTTTTCAAAGATTAAGTTAAAATCTGTTTTATTAAATTGTGCAGATGGCATAATCACCTCAACCCTCAAATCAGGAAGTGTGCATGGACTGAAGAAGAGGACAGACTAATTTACAATGCTCATAAAACAATGGGAAACAAATGGGCAGAAATTGCCAAACTGCTTCCTGGGAGGTAAAAAATTAAGCATAATAGCAAAATACGATATCTATAATTATATATATGTGTGTGTGTATGTATGAAACAAATTAAATTTCAAATTCCTTGTCATTATCCAAATGCAATATTAAAGATCAGTAATGTTTTTTAATTGAGCTGATTTGGTTTATCTTGACGTGGTAATTTAAATGCAATTATATGGTGTAAAAATTTAATATTAGTATGTTCAAATGTGAGATAAAGCATAGAGGAGGTTGCAGACCACCAACAATTGATCAGATCACTACCATTACTCTTCATAACCAGTGATCAGGCCTTCGTGGGTGCGTAGATAAAAAGAGAGAAAAATAAATGATTAGGCCTGACACAAATCACTCCGATCCAGACAGCATTCCTCCCTCTCGTCTTTGACATCGCATTTTCACACAACATGCCATTCTTGAACCAGTCAAAGGTAACAGGAAGTTAGTCAGCAAGTTACGCTTGTAAGTCTTGCAACAAGTCATTGGCCCACAACAAAAGTTCACTTGATTTGAGTGATTATCCAATAAATATAGATACAAAACCTATGTTTTGCTCAATTTAGTCCCTCTAGTAATTTTGGGAGAATCCGGGACAAGACTGTTGAAAGTGCCAAAGAGGATTTTAATGACAACGATGTTATTAAGTACTCTGAATGCAACTACTTGTCCTCGGTAGAAGCTTGGAGAAAATATAGTTGAATATGAATTTGTTGCCGTCGGGATTGTTTTGAAATCAATCTGGAATTACATGCAATATTTGGAGATCACTGAACTGAAGTACAGACATAACTGAAAAAGATAGAATTCTTAGCATGATTGGAGAACCAAATGCACAGCTACAAACAATTCTGCTGGTTTATCAAGTGTCCTGATTCATTCTCCATCATGCAAAACATTGTGGTATGTGGCAAGTTTTCAAATTTTGAGATCAGACATGAATGTCTGTTTGAGCGACCAATGAGAATGCCTGTTCCAGCTGATTGTTAAAGTAGCCAATCAAAGCAAAATGCTAAATTTTAGCATTTTGACACACCATTTGAAGCGACTTGTGTCAGGCCTTCGTTTTCCGTCAGACTGTGTATCTAAAAGTTTTGCTTTGCATGGGGGCACGTCTATGAAGGCCTAATTGCAGGTTACTCTTTTCAAGGAGTGTACGTGGTTCTTTAAGTTTTCCAATAGAATGTTGAGCGACTTGGCCAATAGCTTAACATCCATATGCATGTACTGAATGAGGGTGTGGTGAAAGAAAGTCTCACAAGTCCCTCTCAATCAGGCTGAAGACTGAACCTGGGATAACTGCTCTAACCTTGCACTCGATCACACTGAGGATCTTGAGCTGTATACTTTTCCTTTTATACTGCAGAACTGACAATGCAATCAAGAATCACTGGAACTCTACAATGAGAAGAAAAGTTGAGACTGGAGGGTATGAACATTACAGACAGAACAGATACAACAGCGAAATGGTGAGAGGCTTTTGAAACCAGTTACTGTATTTTATTAGTAGCATTTTGTGTTTCTCCATATATAACAAATATCCAAGTTCAAGACATGAGATTAGTTGTCTGAAGGTGAAGACAGGGTTCCAACGGTCGTGAAAAGTCATGAAAAGTGAATGGAAGTTGAAAATGCATTTTCCAGGCCTGGAAAGTCATGGAATTTAGGGGAAATTGTTGAGATCATGAAAAAGTCATGGAATTTTATATTTTCTGGGCCTTTACCTCTGCTGAATAAAATTTTTTGAAAACCTTGTAATTTTGAGCGAAAGCGTGTCGAGAAAATCGAAATGACACTTACAGTTGCACACATTTATTCGCATTTTTTTGGTCATGGAAAATGGATTGAGGTCATGGTAAAGTCACGGAAAAGTCATTACCGGTAAATTCATTCCTCATTGTGAGTGAGAACCCTGTTAACCAATCAGCCAAATCAAGGTCGTTTCGCGTGAAAGGTGAGTAAGGACCTAAGCAACGAGGACGGGAACGTCAGCGACAACGGCACAAAACAATTGACTTAATTACAGAACATAATAACCGCACGCTGGAATGCAGCCACCTGGGCACTTTTCAACCGTCGTTTTGAAAAACAGAACGTGAAAAGCTCAAGTTCAGGGTTTCGCAGAGAACGTGAACGCCGGTATATAAACTAACATGATCTTTGTTTGGCTTCAAACAGTAAGGCTTCTAATTTTTACTATTTGCCTACCTAAAAGAAAACAAAACAGAAACAAATGAATTTGACTAACAAAGACAAAGAAACCGATAAGTTAAGAACCTATAAACAGTCGTTCTTGTCGTCGTCGGTTAAACTTAAGGTCCCTAATGACAGCCTAATGGCCCTAATCGCAATGTGCAGACAAAGTGGCATGTGCTTTTCCGAGTCTAAACGTAATTTTTCTCAAGTCTGCCGTAAGTCGACCTCAAGTGCACTTCGTCTTCGGAGCAATCTCAAACTGCACACGCTGTTTATGTAATTTGCGCCCCCCGCCCCCCCCCCTCCCACTCTAAAAAAAGAGTTTTTCCAAGTACGGTCGACCAGATTGCAGTGCCCACTACCCTCTCCCCCAACCAAACTCCTGGTCATAATAGGCGAGGCTACTAAGTTACCAAAACAGAGGACTCACGTGCACATGTCGTTGGAGGCATCTGGACGACAAGAAGGAAGATATTTTGAAGTCAAAAGAACAAAATGGTCTCTTTTCGTCCCGCATTAATACGCCTTTCGACTCCAAGCGGAAAGCCAGTGGGTTAAGAATCTTTCTTTGAATGTGCAGGCGTGCATTTGTAGTGATTCGACAGCAAAAAAGAGATTTTAAGGCGATTCGCGTGATTTTGCTTCTGCGCTGCCAGTGTTCCTCCCAAGCGCTTCTCCGAAGACAGTGAAACTACAACTCAGGTAAGCAAACGCTATTTTTGGGTCAACTCGTAGGGAATTTACACGACTTTTACGTAAGCGGTATTTTATTCCATACAAAGTCAGCAAACATATAGACAAACTTCAGAACAGAAGACTCGCCCTTTTAATTGGCTAATTTAATTTTAGACTGTCTCCGTTTTAATTGGGTTTACAGAAGGTGGCAAAACTTCTAGCGTAACAACAATTAAAGACTGAAATAATTTACCATTAGAAACAAGGAAGGCAACGTCGTTATGTAGTTTTAAACGAAAACTTTTTAGTCACTATAATTTTTTCTCGACAGAAGACAGATTTGACGCTTTTGTCTGTAGCTCTTTTTACTTTTATACTAAATTTTAATGGGATAGGGTTTTTCTCTTGCCGTCTAGGCCTTTGCTGCTAACGCTCAATGCTCGACTTTCTCACTAAAATTCTTTCGGATAATATAAAACATTCACCAGGGTTTTCAATAAGAAATATAGTAGGTGGCAAAAGTTGAGGAGTAGGCGGATAACAGATGATGAGTGCCACCTTCAGTTTTCAACAGTTCTTCAACTAGAGTAGGCGGCAAATTCAAATGGAGTAACCGGCCGCTGGCTCTTATTGAAAACCATGATTCACTAAAATGCTCAAAAAATGCTCGTCCAAATTTTTTTTTAATCCCAATTACCCAAACTGAGATTCAGTTCTGGAAATTTCAGTTTTTGAAAAAATATATTTTTGGAGTGATATATAAATTACTGCGTAAACCTATACTAGAATAATTATACACAATAAAAATACAAGTATTAACTACTAACTGCCCACTCCCATGGAAAAGCCGGCTATCGAGGGAAAACGGAAAGTAAAACCCGATTTTCATTTTGCTCCCTTGGTTCAAGTTGTTTGTATTGCTGCTATTTTGAATATCAGTCTTTATTTTAGCTTGGTTGAACAAATTCTAAAACAATTCCACTATAATGCTAGCATTATGCTCGAATGCTCAGCAGTCACGAGAATGCTCAAAAAATACTAGTATAATTTGCAAAGGCCTATTTTTCTCAGCTTGGGGGGATTTTTAGGGGGATTTTAGGGGTCCAGTGACTGTTAAATAGTTTTTATGTGTCTTTGGATTATCTTTGTTGGGCTAATATCTATAGTTGTAATGTATTTGCACTAGACAATTGAAACCCTGGCCCCCGATCTCCAGGAAATGCTGAGGAAGTAATGGGTATGTAGTTGAGAAAGAATCCCTTTTAACTGGGCCTTTTGCCTGGTGGAGCCGGTGAACAGGGGTGAGACCGGGGCAAGAGCCAGGGAAGTAATGCTCAAAAACAGTTGCTTTTTAGAGCATCGAATGGAATACTATTTAACCAATTTTTCTGGATGCATTTTGAACAACACTGGTAATGAAATCTCACAAAAATGGTCAAGTACACAGCTCCAATGGAATGTACCCAGATAGATCAAGAAAGAAGATTTTAATCTTAAAAAAATCTTTAATATTTGGTAGACCGGGGATTAACATCAGTGGTCCCTGGTGACCCAGGAAAAAGTGAAGAAGCAAACAGTTTGCAAATTTTGAGGGCCACAAATTTATTGGTTATATAACTGCGCACAATGACAAGGTGGAGGGGGAGGATGAACCAAATTTCCAAGCATGGGCAATAGTGATTTACATAATTCAAAATGTCCGATGGAAACATTTGGTCAAATGAATTAATTCCCACAAATAGTTGTGAAAAAATTCATCATTTCTCTGTTTTCCCAGCCCATATCTAACAAGCTATATATTCACAATTTAAGTAATGTTAGGGGAGGGGGCCTCATAAAAAAGGGGGGAGGGGTACTCTAAGAATATATATTTGTGATAGTAGGTTGCCAGCAAGAAGAAGCTATTAAGGGGCTGCAGTACTTGGAAAAAATGCTGGGACTGTCTTCTCTCTTGTCACAGCTGCATTTATTTATTTAGCATTTGCAAAATAATATAGCTGTGAACACAGTGACCCTTGTGTATGTAGAATTGTAGAACTTTTCTTCATGTGTCATTCATATATATCGGCATCAACATTTTCATTATCATAGCTATCACCAACACCAGTAGCTTTATTGTTGAAAGTGCTGCCATTTACAAGATCAGCCACATCATCAGCTTGGTCAACAACTGTAGATGCAGTAACCTTTTAAAGAGTTACTGACAAAATGTATTTTCAGGGGGGGGGGGGGGGGGGGGGGGGGGGGGGGGGGGGGGGGGGGGGGGGGGGGGGGGG